>CM076575.1:945310882-945525882 GCA_034641835.2 Pinus albicaulis
TGAAGAATTTTTCAAGGAGGATTCATTTCAAGTCAACATAAATTAGTGTGTGACACACCAAATGAACATGCAATTTGTACTATACATCAATGGAAGAAACTAACATTTATGCATCGGGGGTAGAGGGAGGAATGCTATTAGGTTGTAGAAACATATATATATATATATATATATATATATCTACATATATATATATATATATATATATGTAGATATAAGAAACACATGATAAACTATATACATAGAGGTGGTGAAGATAATAATCTCCTACATAAAATTGTATTATATACTGAGCCCCCTGTCGGCCCATAACAAGTATTAGCTAGTGCATCTATGAGACTCAAATGAGCCTCCATGTGTCCTCTCTTGGTTAAACCTTACTAGAAAATATGATCTTCCAACGCCTCCCATAGCATCTCTTATTGGTTAGTCATGGCATGATGATGCTACTAAGGTGCCATGCTACAGTAGAGTGTGAGTCAAGGTGGCCCTTCTGGTCTAGGTTTGAATAATTCTCTCTACTAATGTAAGATGTTGGGTAGGGGGTTAGGCCTTAATCCAGTTGGATAATGACTTATTGCTAGGTTGTACCTAGCATTATATTTACATTTGGTAGATCCACAAACCACCCCTTGGAATCCTAACCTAAACTACGTTCATAATTTTCTCATGAAATATAAAGGAAGATCACTATTATTACTAGGATCTTTATAGAATAACATGAAACACATATTCGTCCAATGATCACAAAATTCTTGGTAGGTGTACCAACCCATACAAATGTAATCTTTTTCTTATTGGTATTTTTTTGTTGTTTCTAGGGTTAATGAAAAATGATAACAAATCCTGTTCGGTAATGTTAAAGTCTCTAATTTGGTATTTATATAGACAAATTTTATAGAATTCATAATATCCTATTCCTGTAATCATGAATATTAGTTATTAGGATTTTGAGATTAGAAATGGATGATTTGATTAAATTTAGTGAGATTTCTAGAGACAATTGTGAGATACTTTTTGCGTTTTGGAGATCATGTATGAGTGCCCTAAAAGTATGAGTAAATTTCAACATTGGCACTTTGTTATGAGTTAGGATTTGGTTGTTTTCAATTGGGATTTATTGATGGTGGGCTTAGGTTTTCATTATTATCCTACAATTTAATAAGGTTCTTGTGTTTGGGACATCACATCATTTATTTTCGAATTTTAAACCATTTTTTCTATAAAAAAAAATCCAAACAAATTGTGATGTTTCTTACTTGGAGTTCAAAAGAGATAGAATTCATTTACCTAGTGCTCATCCTAAACTAGTAATGTGATATTTGACTCAATGAGATTCCAAAAACATGTTGTAAACTCTAATATGAAGAAAAAAGTATGTGTGTGGGCATATAAGAATTTGGACACTCCAAGAATGCATGCACATCACTAAGGATATGTGTGTTTTCCTATGCCATGCATAATTAGCATCCTAGCTAGCATATTGGTTGGAAGTTTGGGGCTTATTGACTCTAGATGCCTACGAACATGTGAGAATGCACATGTGTTCTTGAAAGTACATCTTTCATGATGGCCCCATTTCCACTTTTTGGGATATTAATAATATGTGAGCACCAACATGGTTTTATTTTAGGTCCCTATTTGTGATATTATTTTATGTCATTCCAAAAATAATGGAGTTTCTATAATTACCATATTCAATGACACAAATAACATCATTGGAGTGACTAGTTGAATATTCATTGTTAACATTGGATTTACCCCTAATAATTTCCATTCATTAGATCAATTGTTGTTCAAGAGTACTTTCAAGATTTAGGACTTATCTTTAGGCGATATTGTTCATTTATCAATGACAATCCATGGAAACATTCATGATGGGCTGTAATGACATGATCCTATTTCCAAATATGTATATTTAAATTTCTTCAGTGGGATTCATTATGCTACAAATATTGGATTTTGATATCAATATTTGATGGGTATCAATAGGGGTGAATATTCAAATTCAACATATAATTAATGATGAACAATGACAACTATTATCCAAAATATGCATGGGTGTATAAAGTACTCTTCTTAAGCCTATTTACTACACTTCCAGATGGCCTAGTTGTTATTGCTTAAATATGATTAGAATTAAAAAGGTTGCATGAAGATGTTGGATGGTGGTAAGTGTGACTTGGGGTGTTGCTACGTATATTTATTTAGAATGGAAGCTATGGTAAGTCATGGAAGTACTTTGGAAATTAATTTTGGACATCAAAATCAACACTTTCTTACATAACATACAAGACTGGTCTGAAGAAAACATATATAATTATGAGATACCATGAGTGTCTAGTTGAGGAGAACAAATTCATTCTAGCGCCAATTGCATCAAATGGAGGTTTAATATTTAGGCATATATTTGATACTGTATTTTTCCCATGTGGAGGAATTACACCCAATACCTAACACTCATTACTTTTAAAAATAGATAAAGGAGGATAATTTTGTTCGATTGTTGAAGGTAATCCAAACTAAGTTATACATTAGAAATGGATGGTTAGATACACATGGAAGTTAGTGGAACATTACTTATTTAGTGAAAAATATAAAACATTACTTATTTGAAGAAGAATATAGAAGGAATACACCAACACACTATTTAGAACCTATATTGGGAATATTATTGATATCTTGTTAGCATAAATCCACTATTGAAAGGTATCATCTAACAAATTTTCACACCAAATGTATTTCCTATTAAAATATTTTATACTGGAATATTATTTCATGTTATTTCATGTAATTAGTAGTATTAAGGGAGTGCTTTAGTCACATATTATTTAGAGAATTATATAATTGAATTATACAATTTCCCTATTAATATATTGTATATAGTAATCCTCTTTCATATAATTGAGTATTATTTGATAAGTCGTACATATGTATATGTATGGAGGGTGTCATGGGTTAATAAAAACTGAATAATGACTCTAATTAATGTGACTGCATTAATTATGATATTTCTTTTCAATTTTTTTTCCACTATAATATAATGGTAAAAATTTTAGAAGGTTTAAATTTTTTCTAGTAAAATTTTATTGTGTTATCTATAGGGAAACTAAATTTTTTAAATGAAACCTATACATTACATTTTAATAAAAAATAAAATATCCCTTTAAAAGTAATTTTTAATAAAATCTTATATTTTGCATTTAGCTTATAGCACATTTAAATAATATAGTCAAATTGCTTAAATATATGGAAGCATCCTCTAAATGCAAAGATTATTGTTTCCCAAATTTATGTTGTTACTAACTCATTTTTAGAAATTATCATTAATTTCTTTAAAAAAATCATCTCATCCATAATAACAAGGTGCATATATACCGCTATGTGATAGAGATGTTATCATGTTTCTGATAATGATGACGACTAAGATCAAGATTTATGAAAACATGTTGAAAATTTAATAGAGCAATATGGATGTTCTCACATTCCTAATTAACATGGAAGCAGAATGTGAAGTTGCGATTGGCATAATAGTGGCCGAGTAATCTAAAGCTTGGAGCCATCAACTTATTCGTAGTGGTGAGGTAGGACGAGAGTCCATGGTGGTTTTCATCCGACCCATCCACACGTTCACCATTCCGTCAAGGCTTCCACTGTAAGCGATAAACGTATTGTCGTGGAGATCCAAGGCAGTGACAGAGATGCATTTCACGGGACTGCTGTGCCCCTCCATCACTGCAATGCAACACATTCCAGTACCGCCCGCATCCCTTTTCCAAACACGAATCGTTGTATCGCCCGAGCCACTGAATAGAAGATCGCAAACGGTTTCCAGACAGAGAATGGAGTGAAGGTGGCCTCGAAGGAAACCGGAGTAATTCAATATTCGGTCGGAGAGATGGTCTTCTTCCCAGTAATGAATATATCCATCGTAACATCCCGCGTACAAAATGGGCGAGCCATCGGGGCCGAGAGCGAGGGCTTTTACGGGAGATCGTTTCATGTTAAGAGACATCACTAACTTGTGCTTCACTCGGCCAGGACTCGGCCGCCTCAAGACATTCACCATGCTGTCATCGGATCCGTTAAAGAGAAGCCCGTCGTGCCGCACAACGACGGCATTGACGGGCTCGTTGTGGGCTTCGATAGTCTCGATGCACTTCGACTCCCACAGGTTCCACACTTTCACGCTCTTATCCGCCGACCCCGAGTACAGCAAATCCTCGCTCGCATTATATGCTAGGCAGGTCACGGAACCCGAGTGTTTCACCCTGCCGGTGCCATGGTCGGTTACCAAGGGCCTGATGAAATTGTAAAACATGTTCAACTTGGGGATTGTGCTCACGCGAATATGGCCGTTCGGATGCGAGCGCGACCGCCGCCAGATACGTATCTTATTGTCCCCATGAGCGCTCAAAATTTGATCGCCAGCAACAAGCAGAGCCTTCACGTTGCCCGACCCGGACTTGAGACAACTACGTTGTGGGAAATGAGGGTGTCTCCATACCCTTATGGTTTTGCTATTGGAGCCAGTGTACAGAAGGCCGTCTGGCGCAAGCGCTATGGAATATATTTGCCCTCCCGGCTTCACCATTGAAGTAACGCATCTGAAAGATTGAGGAACTTCGGCGTAATTGAAGGGCATCGTAAGCGGCAGCGTCCAGGGAGACACAGGCGCGTAAGCGTTTGGAGAGGCGGTGCTGAAGCGCGCCGGAGAGACAATGCGTTCGGATGGAAAGGGTCAAAACAGTGGATCCATAATTTCGGGGTGTATCATTTCCCACTCTTCGCGGCTTGGTTTCTTCCCTCGGCCTCCCACCCTCATCATCATCAACACCAGTTTTCCTAATGTCTACGTCCTCCTCTTCTAGTTTTCTTTTATAACCACGAGCTTTCCTGTCAGCTGACATATATGTTTCACCATGTGAAGACGCAATATTAAAGCTCTTCACCCTGCACTGTCACGTCCACGTATTTACAGAAGTAGCAGGACAGTATCGTTACGGATATTTTATCCAAAAAAGGAAGCTGGCAGACGTACAAAATAGATACCAATACTATCCAAAAGGAGTAATGCTGTTGAACGATGAGCACAGAAATCGACACAAATATTATCCAGTAAATGCAGTTGAAGATTTAAATAGTTTGGTGTCGGTGCTAATCAATCGGCTGGATTTCTCGATTCGTGTGTAAAACTTGGACCGATCAAATAAAAAAGTATTATCAAATAAACAACCATGGAATATTTCAACAAACCTTGTAGCGTTTTTAAATTAACGACAAAATTTAGGGCCTTGGAGCATTTTTAAAATTTACGACAAAAATTAGAGCAGTTGATATATATATATATATATTATTATTAATCTATTTTAAATTATTATTAATAAATAAATTTAAAAACTAAAAAAATATATAAAACGCTATATTTATTTATAGAAATTTATTCGACTCTAATTTATAATTAGGCTTTGTTACTATTTCATGGTTAATATCATAGCTTATTAATACTACATATTCAAAAAGCCATAACTCATTTCTATGACATTTTTGACATTTTTTAAATCAATTAATTTAGTTAAAAAAAGTAAAACTGCCATAACTATTTTTGAGTAGAGATTTCTTCTATAGAAGATTAACAGTAGTATACATACATGTTTTTTCATGTTTTTTTAAAGATATATATGTTTAACATATATTAATCCCTTTTATATTGATAATACTACTAGAGAAATCAAATACATTAAATGCCTAGTAAACGTGGATATGCATCAATTTATAATAAACATAGAAACAGTTACTTTGACATGACTTCAACATCTCAAATTGCTAAAATTTAGAAAAATCATAAAATTTAACTAAATTGTAACTACTTTATTATTATTGCTGGGAGAGGTGCATTCTACATTCTAGAGCAAATTATGACAACTATGTGTAAGAAACGCCATAAGGTTGTTGTATACGAAAGAATAACATGTAAGAAAGCAAAGGTAGTAGGAACTTTCTCGGCTGCAACTAATCCTCCAGAACAAGGGGTGGAGAATTATGTCTAATGGACCTCGAATCAAAAATATCAACAACTTCTTTGTTATTAATTGCATGTAAGATGTGTTTTTTCATGATGGATGAGACATTTTGGCCAAAGTAATCAGGACCTCTATATGACTAAATCTACATGTTTATTTTTTTTTTGCATGAAGGATGCACTTGGTTTTTATGACCAAGTTGGGCATACTTCACCCTTCCACGAAATTATTTGCTTCTATCACATTCTCAATGTTGAATTCCTATGATACTACTCCTAGAACTCTGACTCTGCTCTACAGCGAAAATTATTTAATAGAATAAAAAATTATCACTATAACATGTTGTACTTCATAAGAGACTACTAAGAAGCTTAATTATGGTAAATCCGCCTTCACCTATCATTTGAACATAGAGCATAGAGTTATCTTAATCGTCAATTTTATGGATAAGAGACATTTGGGCCCTTTTTAACCCTTGGTTAAGATTGATTTAGGCCATTTAGTTCCTCCTATAAAGAAACTAAATTCCACAAGAATTCCATAGGTCGATACCATGGGAAGTATTTATAATTTATCATTGTTTATTTTATTATTTTTATCTTTTATTGTATTTTGACCTAGTTAAAATGTTCATTACATTATGTCAATCTTTTTATTTAATTTACTTATACTTTTAATTTTGTGTAATTTGACATAGTCAAAATGTTAAACATGACATTACAACCTTTCTATCATATTTGGTTGGAGAGCATAGTAGCACAAATATGTAATATTTAAATATATAAATAGTTATTTTCCTTTTTTTATATTGTTTTTTATTTATGTAATATAAATTAATTGGTTTGTGTGTAGTTTAATTTTATGGTATAAATTTTATTATAAATAAAAATTTTATCCTTATGCACCAAAAAGTTTAATGTTTATGTCTTTTACAAATTTTTTCATTAAACTAATTTATGTTAAATCTAGTTTTATTAAGTTATTAATTTAAATTTTATTAAAATAATTGAGGTTAAAATCTAATTTGGAAATTTAAAAAAGATTACATATTTAAAAAAATTTCATTATTAATTTAATTTTATATATATTAAGAAATAATACTTATGAATTATAAAACAGTTGTAACATAAATAATATATAACAAAAGAAACCATGTATTTTTGGAATAATAAATAGTTGTAACAAAAATAATACAGAACGAGAAAAATTATGTATATTTAGATGTATGAAAATTTAGATACATTTTATTAAGTAAATTAAAAAAAAAATAATGGTTATAAAAATTTAAAAATAATTTTATTAGATAATTAGTTTAGATGTAGAATTGAGATTGATTTAGGCCAGTGATTTCCATGTCGCAATTTCTGGAAGTTATTGATGTTGCAGAGAACAACCACACTATCCAAGATAAAATAAAAAATAACTCTAGAAGTTATTGATGGATGTTGCAGAAAATATTAAGGGACAATATTAATTTTACAAGATTGAAAATTTTCTAAATATACCTTAATATTTTTTTAAAATAATTTGATAAATCTACTTTAGTAACATATATTGGCGAGACAAACAATTAAGACACATCTTATAACCTCAAACAAAATGACCATATCATACAAATAGAACGATTCCTCAAGGAGAAATAATTTCTGGCAGGCAACAAATTTTCAATAAAAGATGCTCCTCCAACCATTTTGCTGTCACAATTTCAATGATTTCCATGTCGCAATCTCTGGAAGTTATTGATGTTGCAGAAAACAACTGCACTATCTAGGCTAAATAAAAAAAAAAAAATTATGGAAGTTATTGATGGATGTTGCAGAAAACAACCCCACTATCCAGGCTAAAATTTGTGTAACAAATTTGATATTTTCTCACAATTAGCTATTGTAGTTGGCTAATTAGGAGCACCAACCTCTTTACATATATGTTGCAACTTGAATTTTTATGTTGCTACCATTGCAATTTTGTTATTAAAAATTAGGCTAAATGAAATTATGATTAAAGGTGCTAAAGTGATGAATTCTATTTATGTATTATGCCCTATCATAAAATGTTCTTACAATAATTTGATGTAAATTGAGAAAAATTGACGTGAACCCCACCCAAACATAATAAAGATTAATTATTTCTTTATCATTTTAGCATGGAAACTCCTAATTTAAAAATAGCCCAAACATAATAAGATTCATTATCTTTTTATCTTTTTATCATAACAACTCTTAATTTAAAAACATCCCAAACATAATCAAAATATCTCTTTATCTTTTTATCAAAAAACTCCTAATTTATAAATAGATTTTATTATAATATATTTTCATCTTTTTATCATGAAACTCTTAATTTATAAATATGCCAGTTATGGTTTATTATTATCACATACTCATTATTTACTTAGAAAAAAAATAGACCTAAATCAAATAAAAATATATATGTTCGAAGTATTATATCTCATTAAATACACATACATTTCATATTGACATAGAAAATATATGCTCTAAGTGATATATCTTATTAAATACACATATATTTCATATCAACATCAACGATGTCATATAGATTTCAACGATGTCATATAGATTTTAAAATTACCTCTTAATTTCATTTCTAAAAATACAAAATACAAATAAATACCAATTAAATTTAGCTATTGTCTTTTTTTTTTAACAAAAGCAAAACAACATACTTGTTTTCAACAAATTCGTTGGGGAACATTTTTGTTTGCACTGGGAACCTTTGTTTTGATCGAGAATTTTCCATTCAATACTGTGCTCAGGTGTTTTTGCAAACTTTCGCCAATAGTGCTTATCTTCACTAAAAAAATTTCATTCAATGCTAGTGATATGCTCGCTCGCTTCGAGGTGACTTCACAAGTTTCATCACCTTCAGCCGGATGCCGAGGACTCTTGTAATTCGATGTTTACATTTCAGCGCTCAACTTCCTGTCCTTTTCACCAAGTATTTCAGGGGTTACATAACTATAATAGGTTAATGTGTGTTTTTCATTTCTGCAAAAAAAGTAATGAGGTAAATGATGAGGTAAAATATTGATATTAATTTTTTTAAATATATTTTTTATTAAAAAATAAATTATTTTAAAATTTTATAAATATATTATAAGTTTAGTTATTTTGAAATTTTATAAATTTATTATTTAAAATTAAATTAAAAAGAATAAAAGTGATAAAGACGGTTTAATTTTTTGGATAAAATAAAATAGGATTTTCAAGTTTGAAATATGTCTCTCAAATTTAATGGTTTCAATAATTTTGGTAAATTTTCATCATTTTAACAAAGAATATTAAAAGTTTTTTTACAATATAAACTCCGTCAACTTCATCTGAAACTCAAACAATACACCAATATTAATATCAAAATAGTAGATCAAGAAATAATGTAAGACTGTAGAATAGATCAATGAAATGGGGATTAAGCATGAACTCCTTCAAATAAACTTAAGCTGGTTCATTCCAGTATCGTGTTTGGTAAACGACACATTAATAGAAACTATGGCTTGCAATATTACATGAGATATTAGCCTGAGCATCCAAAACGAAATCTGTATCGAGATGATTTGGTGGATGCGCATTGTTGATTTTGAAGTATGTTGTGTAGTAGTTATAACCCAGAAAGTCGAAGGACCCTTCCACTTCTTTTGCCTCTTGCCTCTTGACTGGTAAAGCGTGGTAAACGTGCGCCAAGTAACTGTCTCATCGAGTCCGGGTATTTTCTGGAAGTCAATGGCTCCAAAATCTTTTTTGCAATAAAAGACAATTTAATTATTTTAATTAAAATCAGTAAACCATTTAGATTAACGATAATATAAGATTTGTTGTAATCCGCAGTTGAGACTATTCCAAGAAACTTTCTCATGGATTCAGGCTCTTTTTCCGAATCCAATGGATCGCAAAAACCTGTTGTCATTCAAAAGCTATCGATGATGAATTCAAGAGCATTTTTACAATTAAAAACAATTTCATAGATTAGTTTTCAGAGACTCTTCGTTTATTCACTGATCCTTTACCAAGAAAAAATTTATAACCAAGAAGGTACAACCTTCTGAATCAGGAAAATTTGTTTCTCCAACTAACACATAAACGAGAAACAAAATACCATCCTATCCTGAAGTCAATTGCTCTCTGAGTAGCCATTTTATCGACCGATGACTCAGAGAATGGCACCATCCAGCTCGCTACAAGTACAATGCCTATTGAATCTTTCTGCTTTCTCTGCATTTTATTTTCAATTTTACAATAGATTCTTCAGCTTCAACACAGAAGCATATCAAATCAGAGCACTTATTGTCATGAATACCTGGTACTTATTCTTATATATTTTTACAGCAGTGCTATGTGCAAGAAGCATGTTGTGGGCTACAGTATTAGGCTCTGTTGCAGAATCACCTTCTGTGAAGTTTCCGAATCTAGAGGAACATCGACCGGGAGCTTCATGTCCAATATCGTAGCCAAAATATGAGAAGTAAAGCTGTTCATTTATAGTTACCCAATACTACACATGGTCCCTAAAAGCTTGAAAACATTCTTTTGCAAACATGTCGAAATCCTCCTTGAAAGAAAGAAAGAGAAAATGCAACAAATATTTATGACAGGATGAGTGAATCCTACACGATATTTTCGCTAAGGAATCCCATATACTCCTCTTCCAGAACATGTGGTAAGTCCCAATGAAAGAGTGTAATGAAGGGCTCTATATCTGCAATGCAAAGGCCATACACAGGTTTTATAAAAAGTGAGATATATATTTCTTTTCAACCGAAAACTTTGCACTCTTTGAATAGTAGATTTATAAATTTTCTGTGGACAACATTTTTGCCTACATATTCATGACAAATGGTTGATTACACTCACTCATCCATTGAAACTGAGATAATATATATATAAAAACATTTTGAAGGAAAGAGTAGCACAGTTGAAACAATAGCTAAATTGCAGATGAAACCAACATACTAAAAATCCAACATTTGAACTTCTCAACTTTGAACTCCAGTCCACAAGTGCTATATATCATAGAGAGCTTGTGAATGATTTCTTTGATACCATTATTGAGAAGCTCGTTTATGAGATTATTGTAATAAGAGATCTCTTCTTCATTCACTGCTCCATGTCTTGGAGAGCCCACTGTAGAAACAATTAAAAAAATAATTACAAAGTTACTAAAGGAGATGAAGACAGAAAATAGAAAAAAAAAGGGCATTTCTTCTACTTACTAACTAGGAAAGATGCGCGACAAGTAAATAGAAAAATGATAAACGTCCATTCCCATATATTTTAAGCATTGAACATCTTCCTGCACATCATTGCAAATAATTTAAATTACAAAATAAATAATAATATTTACTGTAACCTGGGCCGAATGGTAAGGCAAGCCATGTAGAAAGAAATATTTCCAAACTGACTAGAATACAAAGGGTCTCCTACATTTGGTTTTACCACCAACACAGGTGAGCAATGGCATGTTGATAGATACTTAATGCTGATGGATGGGTTATTTGGAATGGAAAAGTAACTACCTTGCAACTGTTGCCACCTGTTAATGTTAATCAATGGTCGTGCATAATCTAGTCATCTAAAATAGGATGTAATGGTACATATTAGGATAGAAAGAAAGTTAGGAAAGTTGTTTTCAAATAATAACGCGTTGCGTAATAAAATCTAAATAGTGTTGGGTAAAACAATAACTTACAAAACCATATAAATAAACAATTAAAAATTCATTAAAAATATTTTTTTAAATATTAAGAGGTTTAAGAATGCTAAAAAAAAATATGCTAAATAAATAAAAATATAAATAAACTAGAGATATTGTAAATAATTATTATTTTTTATATATTTACTCCATAAACCTCTATATTTACAAAAACTCAAAAAAGAGGTTTTAATTAAGTGAACCCTATCGACCAAATACCATAGGACAAATTATTATTCTATGCAAAAAAAATATTATTAAACCTAACATTAATATTAAATGATTAATATTAATATTAAAAATAATATTATTGTTAAATATAATATTCATATTAATATATTATAATATTAATATTATTAAATTTAATGACTTTAGACTAATTCAATATTAAAATTGTTATATATATATATATATATATATATATATATATATATATATTAACTCTCAATATATCTGGGATGTAAGAACAAACACATATGATAGAGGTGGAGAAATAGAGGGAGTGGAAAGGGAGAGATGGAGATTAACTAAAGGAGAGGGGAGAGGAGGAATGAAGAGAGAGATAGGGAGAGGAGTGAGAGAGGTAGAGAAGCGTAACGGAGGGACAGGGAAACATAGAGATAGAGGTGGGGGATAGAGAAGGAGAGAGGGAGGGAGAAGGAGAGAGAATTGGAGGGTATAGAGAGAGAGAGAGAGAAGGGGGAAGGGAGATGGAGGTAGGAGAGAAAGGGAGAGAGAGGAAGGGTTTGAGGAAGAGGAGAGAGGGAGGGATAGAGAGAAAGAGTTGAAGGGGCAGAGAGGGAGGGAAGAAGAAATGCATAGAGAGTGAGAAGTTGAGAGAGACAGAGTGACAAGCAAGAGATGGAGTGAGAGTGTGTATGTTTATGGGTGAGATAAATAGACATAGAAGGAGTGATGGAGACAAGGGAGGATTTAAGGAGAGAGAAGGAGAAAGGGGGGATATAGTAACATTGTTGGAGATAGAGATAGAGTGATGTGGGAAGATAGAGATTGGAGGGAAGAGAGAGAGAGATGATTGAATGGAAAAGGGAGAGAGAGGGAGAGAGAGAGAGAGAGAGAATGATGGGAGGGGGGGCACATAGAGGGAGGTAGGAGATATAGGGAGAGGGAGTACTTGAAGAGAGGAAGAGACTAATGGGGTAGAGAGAGGATTGTAGGGGAGGGAGAGAGAGAGAGGGGGGGGGGGAAGGGAGAGGGAGGTAGAAGAGAAAGGGAAAGAGAGGAAGGAAAAGAGAGAAGGAGAGAGGGAGGGATAGAGAGATGGAGCTGGAGGGGGGAGAGGGAGGGATAGAGAGAAGGAGTTGGATGGGGAGAGAGGGAGGGAAGAAGAATGGCATAAAGAGTGAGTAGTTGAGAGAGAGAGGGAGTGACAAGGGAGAGATGCATAGAGAGTGTGTATGTTTGGGGGTGAGATAAAGAGACAAACAAGGAGAGATAGATAGAAATGGGGGAGAAGTAGAGATAGAGGCACATAGTAACAAATTTGGAAGGTGAAGAGAGAGAGAGAGAGATAGGTGGGAGAGAAAGGAAGAGAGATGTAGGTTTTAACCCTGTACATAAATTATCTACGAACGAATCTTTAAAACAGAAAATAAACAATAGCGAGAGCATGCAACATAAAATAGATAAACACAGAGATTTTCCCTTGGATCCCAAATCGGGACGACCAACTTGATTTTTCATTATATTCCTTTTAGTGTTACAACACATATATATATACATGCCGAAGCATACATAAAACCCAATCCATTAACCCTATATTAGAACATAATCGTAGTTCCCTTGACCGAATCTACAAAATACCAGCGGCCAAAAACCATCATGCCCCAAAACCATGTGCAAACCCATGTATAAAACCATGGGCGAGTCCGCCCACCAGAAAATAAGGACCAAAATTTTTTTTTGGGGCACTGCCCCAGACCCCGACAGGGGGACTATTGCCCCCCTTGTTACCCCACCATGCATGACTGGTCGTAGAAATAATATAACACAAACCCAACAAGAGAGAGTGAAGAAAGGTAGGGAAAGAGAGATGGAGATGGAGGGAGAGAGAGAGGGAGGTAAGAATAAAGACATAGAGAGTGAAAGGTGGAGAGAGAGAAAGGGGGGAAGGTAAGAATAAAGCAAAGAGAGTGAAAGGTGGAGAGAGAGAGAGAGGGAGTGATAATGAAGATCGAGAGAGAGGGAGAGAGTATAGCAGGAGGGAGAAGAAGAGAGTATAGAGGATGGAATGATAGATAGATATAATGGAGAAAGATAGTCTATGCTTTGGGGTTGATATAGAGAGAAATAGGGAGATATATACATAGATGGAAGGTGAAGATAAAGAAGATATATATGGTGACAAGAAGGGAGGGACAAAGAGATTGATAGATATGGAGTGAGAGAGTGTGTGTGTTTCGTGGGGTGTGATAAAGAGACAATACAAAGAGATAGAGGGAGATATAGATATAGATGGAGGGGGGGAGAGAGGGAAGAATATTTCTTGCACTGGATGCATTGATTTTAGTGTAGATGGTGATTCCTAATCCTATTTGATGGCTTTCACTAGATGCATTTATTTTAGTGTAGATGTTGATTTATACTGATATTTGATTACTTTCACTAGATGCATTGATTTCAATGTAAATGATTTCTAATCCTATTTCATTTCTTGCACTAAATGCATTGATTTATGTGTAGATGGTGATTTATAATCCTATTTGATTGCTTTAAATATATGCATTAATTTCAATGTAGATGTTGTTTTCTAATGATATTTGGTTGCTTTCACTAGAGACATTGATTTCAATGTAGATGATTTCTAATCCTATTTGATTACTTGAACTAAATGCATTGGTTTCAGTGTAGCCGATGATTTCTAATCCTATTTGATTGTTTGCACTAAATGCATTGATTTCAGTGTAGATGGCTGTTTTTAATCATATTTTACTACTTGCACTAGATACATTGATTTGAGTGTAGATGTTGATTTCTAATCCTATTTTATTACTTACATTAGATGCATTGGTTTCATTGTAGATGTTGTTTTCTAACCTTATTTGATTTCTTCCATTAGATGCATTGATTTCAATGCATATGTTGATTTATGATTTGATATAATTGGATGTATGATTGTACATTAATTTTAAAGTCATTGGATTAAAAGTGTGCATTGATTTAAGTGTAAACACAAAAAAATATTAACAATATACATTGATTTTTTTGTATAGTATTTAAACCTATTAATATTGGAGAGCAAGAGAGACGAAGTATGATGTTTACTACAACATATCGAGCTAAATATTTAAATGGTTTACGATTCCAACTTTCCTTTTTATATAATTGATATGAAAAGATGAAAAAACTAAAAAGGGTGACAATAAGAATAGTACAAGAAAATTGTTTGAGATTGATCACAATGAAGAATATTTGTAATTGAGTACATTCTTATTATTCACATTCTCTATCATCCAATATTATTACATTGTCAATTTGCATTCAAAATTTGCATTTCATCATTTTCCATCAATAAAGTTATTTTACAATATTTATCATCTCAACAAATTGAGGTAACTAAGAAAATTTAAAATCAAAATGACTCGATAAATCTCAGACATATTTAGCATATTTAAAATGTTATATTAATATTAGATGTATTTACATATTATTGATAAAATTAATCATATGTTCCTCATATTGTCGATAGATTTTCCTTGGTCACACACGACTGAAACTAGACTAGATACATCTTAGCTTTGGATCTATCAAACGTCGAGAGGGATCAAATATCTCGAGGTGCAAACATTTCCTCAAGTTTTTCACTCAAAAATGTGGTTTGCACCTTGAGAGATTCGATCCCTCTCGGCACTTGATAGATCATGAGTTAAGGTGGATCTAGGCTTGTTATTATTATTGATAAATTAAACACACACACACACAAACACACACACACACACACACACACACACATATATATATAAGTGATGGCTAGGCTTTTTCCCTCATGTTGTTAGCATTTTGAGATCACATATTCTACCTATGTCGTCACCATCACTGGGTGAACCATCTCACGACACTTGAGAGCATATAGTGGTATGTTATGATGTTATCGGCTAGAGCTAGTTTACCCTTCATAGATTTAGATTCTCGTTGGAATATTGAGGGTGCTTGTGGACAAAGTGTCTATTGGTTTCGAACACTTGTGTTGGAATCTCATTCCTTCTTTTCGTCTATATTTACCTATATCCTTTGCACTCTATAAAAGTCAAAGGTGGTTGTGTCCAAAGGCTTGGAGGTTATTAATAACGAACCTATTTCTGACCCATGTTCCCCTCTTTATCCTTGCGCCTTTATCTATTAATTTCAAATTTGCATTGACTAAAGAGGCATTTCCTAATGAGAACTGAGTGGTGGTCTCCAATTTTGGGGATCCTCTTTTTCTTCCATGAGTCATGTCTACATTTAGACAATCGGAAAATAATAAGAAGTAATTGTTTGATAATTTTGTTGAAATTCTTAACAGGAAGTCCACACTACTTTGGGTTCGAGAAAATTATTTTGTCTCTGACCTTAAATTTATTATTCATGAGAAAGAGGGCATGTCTCTACACTTTCAATGTCTTCAATTTGAGGGAAAATTTCTTCAAGAATTTCTTCAACTTCGAGGCTATTTTATCACCGGGAACTCAACTATTTTTCTAAACACAAGGATGAGAGGGGGCTCAAATGGATCTTTTGTCTCCTTTAGGGATGTGGTTCAAAGGAAGAACCATGTCCCGACAGATCAGATCAAAAGAATTTTAGGCCTCTACACAGTTGCAAAATTGAAGGAAACTCCTTCCATGGAAATTAACATTCTTGAGGTAACTTCTCCTTTTTCTATTTTAAAATTGAAAGCAGTCATTAGGTTTAATAGTTTTTGGCTTAGACCTAAAGCTCTATTATAATGGATCTTCTCCACATGGACTCCAAAATGCGATATATACCTATGTTGAAAGGTCTTTGTCATAGTCGACTTTGAAACATATGAGGACTTTAATTTTTTTCTAAATGAAGGTCCTTGGTTCTAGGGTTGAGATGAACTCTTCATCACCCCTTTGTTCCATGAGATTGAGCTACTACCATGGTCATCCAAACCATGTCGATTAGGGTGTGGATTCCAAATATCCCTTTCCCTTTTTGGCATCATAAATTCCTTAAAGAAGTAGGCAGCCCATTGGGAAAATTAAATTAAATAGACTTGGGAAGATTTGAAAATGGACTCTTCACATTTGCTAGGATATGTGTGGACATTGATCTCATTAAAGGGATACCAAATCATATAAATATAAAACACCACAACTTCCACTAGTCACAAGTTTTAGATTATGAAAAAACAACATTATGATGTCATGCATGCTTCTAAATAAGAGATTTAAAAACTTCATGTCTATAGGCAAATAAGAGTACAAAGAGGAAGAAGAAACATCCTACTAGACAAAAATGATGGAAGTTGCCAAAACATACCACTTCTAAGGATGATGTGGATGATAACATGGAAAGTCAACAAGAAAGAGAAGAGTTCAGTGCTTCGACTCAATAGGAAAACAGTCGGGTTGGGTTTGTGTAGGTTTAGACAAGCTAAACCTCCCCAATTTAGCAAGCTAAGGGTCTATATGCCACACAGGCATGGGATGGAAAAGGAGGAACCAAACATCGTCATGTATCACAGAGCTCAGATTCAGATGAAGACATGATGTAGAGTCGGTGGCTACTGATGCTCGTACCACTCTATAAAAAAATTCAAATTGCACAAATTCCAAATCCCACGTACACTTATCGCTTTATCGCAGTTTCCAGGGTTTATTGAAAATCACATATTTGAACCTCATCGAAGATCTCAAATTTATGATTTATCGCAATCACGGACTTGAGGCTCATCGCAATATCGTGGATGGAACCAATCTCCTCATCACATTTCAGTTCTCACAACTTCAATGTTCATCGCAATATCGATTATTGCATTAACAGATGATTCCTCATCAAAAATCCGAAGTTCCTTTACGTGATGCGATATGCGATATTTGAATGTAATTGCGATAAGCGTTGGAACTCTGTAAGATCAAATTGCGATATGCGATGAAATACTTTAAGGATCAATTGCGATATGTGGTATTTAACTATGTATGTGCATGGTTTGGAAGGAAAACACAAAGTTATAAATAAATATTGATTTTCTTTTAATTTACTCTCTGATTTTGTTGCATCTCAGGTCTTGGCTCGAGCTATGAGTTTATGATTGAATTCTAAAATATATGGCTTTCCCAATGGCCTCCATATATTTTCCTCTTTAAAAAAAATTTAATACAGAAAACAATGAATTTTACACACAACCTTTATTGAAATAAAATACCGAATAAAAAAAATAGAGTAGTTTCTCCAGACTTAATGGCTTGATTTTCATTACAATCCTCTCACTCCTGATATGCTCTCTCTCTCTCTCTCTCTCTCTCTCTCTCTCTCTCTCTCTTAAAAAACAACCAATACATTTTTTATTTATTTTCTGCTATCCTATTCTAATTGCTCAAACAACCAAATATGTATTTTATAGGTCTAACACACACCTAAGCTAACAAATCTAATATTTTCTTGCTATTCTAGAACTCTATTTATTATTACAATAAATAATCATCTAAAAATAAATTCAAGAGGTCCAACCCTCTTTACTAAAATTATTATTGACCAATCAGGTCAATAAAATTGATCTCATTCGATGCTACTACATGAGAATCCCAGGGAATAAAATAATGATCCATCAAATCTCCACGATTCACTTGATATTTTTGTAGTTCCACTTCTGTCATCCAACTAGCATCCTCAAGTGTTTGTCTCTTCCATTCGATTAGATACTGATAATAGGTATGTCCTCTAGTATTCTTTGTTACTCTCTTCTCGAGGAAAAATTCCACTCACTTATTGGATGTCTTTGGCATCTGTTCCTTCCAATTCGGAGTCTAAACCTCCTCCTCTATAGGTTCAACTTGTGATTATGGCTATGTTTCCTTGTACAGGTACAAATCTGTAACATTAAATTTAGGTGATATTCCAACTCCTTCCAGTAGCTCAATCTCATAAAAATTGCTGGAAAAATTCCTCAACATTCTGCATGGTCCTATCATTTTCATTTTTAGTTTTTTTATAGGTCCCGATAGGAAATATTTCCTTCCTTATGTAAACCATGACTAAATCACCCACTTTAAACTCCTTTTCTGTCCTCTTCATATTAGCCCTCTCTTATACTTACTGTTGCTTTCCTGTAATCTTTTCTTGACATCTTCCTGCAATTTCTGCATCTATTCTACATATTCTTCAGTATTTGTGCTCCATGTCTCTTGCTTACCCAAATATCTAAGCTCATACATTCCTCTCAGATGCATCCCAAAATAATCGGAAATGCACTCATTCGGGTACTCTGGTTAGGAGTATCATTGTAGGAAAATTCATCTTGAGCAAGCACAAAATCCCATTGCTTTGGATTTTTATAAACCAAACTTTTGAATATGTTTCCTAAGCTCCTGTTCATCACTTCATTTTTCCCATCTGAATGGGGATGATAGGATGAACTAAAACTGAGGTTTTCACCTAGCTTCCTCCACAGAGTCCTCTAGAAGTGTCCTTCAAAATTTGTATCCCTGTCTGAGACAATACTCACAGGAAACCCATGTAATCTTACAATTTCTCATAAAAAAATTTGCAACGTGAGTTTCATTGCTAGTTTTCCTACAAGAAATGAAATGAGCCATTTTTTAAAACCTATCTACAACAACATAGATAATATCATTTCCTCTTTGATTTTTTGGCAGACCCAAAAAAAAATCCATGCTGATCTCATCCTAAGGTCTGTTGGGTATTGGTAATGGCTGATATAATCTATTGTTTTGGCTTCTTCCTTTGGCATGTTGACAAACCATACACTTCTCAACAAACTTTTTGATATCATTTTTCATATTTGGCTAATAATAAAAATCACTTACTTGAGGGAATGCTTTATCATGCCCAAAGTGTCCAGACAATCCTCCACTATGTTTTTATTTAATCAAATTTTCCCTCATGGAACATTTAGGAACACACAGTTTATTGTTCTTGAACAACAATCCTCCTTGAATCAAGTAGTCCAATCACTGGATTCTATTATGAATCATAGGATTTTGAAGAACTACATATATTTCTTTAAAATCCGTGTCTCCCTTGTACATATCAATCAACTCTTCAAACCCCAAAATACCAATCTTCAATTTGTGCACAACCATATTTACTTTGCTCAAAGCATCAACAATTTTTTTTACTTACTGCTTGTGTGTTTGATTACAAAGGTAAAACTCTGTAAAAATTCCACCCACTTACCATGCTTTTGGCTCAACTTTAGTTGATTATGTATAAAATTCAGTGCATGATTATTAGAATGCAACACAAATTCCTTGGATAACAAGTAATGCCTCCATTTCTTCAAAGCCTGCACAATAGCATAGAATTATTTATCATAAGATGAGTACTTCTGCTTGGCCTCATTCAAATTTTCACTGAAATAAGCTATAGGTCTCTACTTTTGACTAAAAACAGCTCCAGTTGATATTCCGCTAGCATCAGTCTCAACTTGGAAAACTTTCTCAAAATTTGGCAAGGCCAAAAAAGGTTTCTCAGTGATCTTCTTTTTTAACAGCTTGAAGTTCCGATCTGCTACCTCTGTCCACTTAAATGGATTGTTTTTTTCCTTTATTGTTTCAACTATCAGTGCAAATATCTAACTAAAACTTCTTATAAATGTTTTGTAAAAAACTTGCAAGACCATGAAAAATTCTTACCTCAAACACGCTTCTTGGAGTTGGCCAATTTAGAATCCCTTGGATCTTTTCTGTGTCCATCTTCAAACCCTCTTCTAAGACTACAAATCCCAAGTAAATGAGATCCTTCTTCATGAAACTATACGTCTTCAAATTTATTAGCAGTTTCTCCTTTTGAAAAGTATTTAAAACCAACTTAATATGCTCCAAATTCTCTTCCTTACTCTGACTAAAAATCAGAATGTCGTCAAGATAGAATATCACAATTTTTTTCGGCATATTATTTTAAAACCTTTTTCATCAATCTCATAGATGTACTTGGTTCATTAGTGAGCCCAAAAGGCATCAATAACCATTCATAAAACCCACTTTTGGTCTTAAATGCAGTCTTCCATTAATCCCTTTATCTAACTCTTATTTGATGGTATCCACTCTTGAGATATATTTTAGAAAAATACTTTGACCCACTCAAATTATCCATCAAATCATCCACACGTGGCAGTGGAAATCGTTACCTGATAGTGATTTTGTTTATAGCTCTGGAGTCAGTACACATGCGTGACTCACTACCTTTCTTTGGACTGAGCACTACTGGTACGACACACAAACAAAGTATTTCTATTATCAGCCCTTTATCTAACAACTCCTCCACCTGTCTTCTAACTTCTTTATTCTCCTGAGGAGTTAATCTATATGCTGCTTTGTTTGGTAAACTTTCACCAGGTACTAAATCTATGTGATGGCTATTAATTCTGATTGGTGGCAATGCACTTGGTAATTCATCAACAATTATGTCAATATAATCATGTAGAAGATTTTTAATTTCCACAGGAAGATTGTATAAATTGGTAGAAGTCAAAATTACCTTAGGTTTACCAACAACAACAAAATGTATTTTTTCCTCCTTCTTGACTTTTCGTAGCAATTTTTTGCCACTAGTCAACATAACACTATTTCCATCTGCTCCTTTGTCTGCTTCACCCTTCAAAGGCAACAATGTGTGCTTCTTCCGATCTTTCTCTAATGTATAGGTGTTCCCTCTGTCATCATGAATGGCTTTCCTATCAAACTGCTAGGGTATTCCCAGCAATATATGGAACATGTCCATTGGCATCACATCACACAGTATGACATATTTATATGTATCAATTTGTATCTCCACTATGTTCTGTTCTATCACTAAAATTTGATGTCCCTTCTGTAGTCATAACACTTTGTAAGGAGAATGGTGTACCATCTTAACCATCCCCCATTTCTCAACCATATCCATGGAAATAATATTATTAGTGCTTCCATTGTCAATCACAACCTTGCAGCATTTTTATTTAGAATTACACACAGTCCTGAATAGGCTCTTCCTTTGATCTGGCTCATTTTCTTCCTTCTCTGCCTTAATAAATACTCTTTTTAACAGTAACGACTCTCCTACCTCAGGTGGTTCTTCTTTCCCCATGACCTGAGGGTTTTATTTCTTTTCCTTAGTTACAATCACATTCCGCTGATTTGTTGGTTTATTATGAGGATAGTCCCATTATCCATGTTCCCATACTCCACATGCATAACACTGAATTTCTCTTCCTCGGCCTCTACCTCTCGGTACAAGTATCCCTCTAATAGAGTCTCCTCTTTGTGGCAGTCTGCTATTCAAACCTCCTGCTTCATTCTGTGAGTGTTGGAACCTAGATCTGGAAGCTCCTCTTCCTCCTACTCAAATTTTACCTCTAAAAATCTGAATTTTCTTTCTCAACATTTTCTCCTCTGCCTTCAAAGCTGCTTCATAGGAATCTTCAATTTTATTTAGACTCAATAGACTGATTTCATCTTGTATGTCATATCTCAATTCAATGATATATCTAGCTAGCTTTTCTACATCATCCTCACCATGTCCTTCTCTAATTCTCAGCTTGTAAAATTCCTCTCTTTACTCCTTCACTGTCATTCCTTTCCACCTAAAGTTCTGTAATTGTCCGAAAAGATTCAACTGGTAATATTTAGGCATAGATTTACTTTTAAACTTACTCGCCATTTTTTCCCACTACTTGATCTTGAGCTTTCCCCTCCTCTCTTTGGATGTTTATAATCCATCCCACCAGATAGCTCCATGGCCCTTCAATATAGTAGCTGTAAATTTCACCTTATTTTTATCATCGACATCCTCAAAGTAAAAATAATTATCTAACGAACAGATCCAGTCCATCAACTCTTCCACATTAAGGTTCCCTTCATACAAATGTATTTCCAACTTTCTTCTTCCACTTGCTTTGACCAACGTATTAAGAAATTTTGCGGCTTCACTTTCTTCCTCTTCTTCTTCCTCAGAGGATTCCTCTATAGCATTGGAATCCCCCTCATCAGGTGCTCTCCTTTGAGAATTTTCCATTGTATCCATTCTTGTGCGAAGATTCCAAATCCCTTCCAGCAAGATTGCATTAGATTCATTCCTTTCCTGACTTATTCCAGCTGCTCTCCTCAGTGGCATATTTGCTGCAATCCGTGAGAACAAAACTCAATTCCCGTTTGGGCTCTGATACCAAATGATCCAAAGTGGATCCCTACTGATGCCCATACAACTCTATAAAAAGAAAAACTCAAATTGCACAAATGGAAAATCCCTCTCACACTTATCGCTTTATCACAGTTTCCATGGTTTATCGCATATTGCATATTTCAACCTCATTGTAGATTGCATATTTATGATTTATCACAATCACGGACTTGAGGCTCATCGTAATATCACAGATCACAACAATCTCCTCATCGCATTTTGGTTATCACAACTTCAATGGCCATCGCAATATCGGTTATCTCATTAATAGATGACTCCTCGTTGCAAATCCAAAGGTCCTTTAGCTGATGTGATATGCGATCTTCAAATGTAATTGCGAAAAGCGTTGGAAATATGTAAGATCAAATTGAGATATGTGATGAAAAACTTTAAGGATCAATTGCGATATATGATATTTAACTATTTATGCACAATGTTTGGAAGGAAAACACAGAGTTATAAATATATCTCGATTTTCCTTTAATTTACTCTTCGATTTTATTACATCTCAGGTCCTGGATCGATCTGCGAGTTTATGAATGAATTCTAAGAGATCTAGCTTTCCCGTTGGCCACCATACGATTTCCTTTTTAATACAAATTTAAGACAAAAAAAAATTAATTTTACACATAATCTTTATTGAAATAAAATATTGAATAAATAAAATAAAGTTCTTCCTCTGACACTTAATGGCTCGATTTTTATTACAATTCTCTCTCTCTCTCTCTCTCTCTCTCTTTTAAAAAACAATCAATACATTTTTTTCCCTTTTTTTCTTTTTTATTTGCCACAATTCTATTCTAATCCCTCAAACAACCAAATCTCTATTTATAGGTCTAACACACACCTAAGCTAACAAATCTAATATTTTCTTGCTAATCTAGCACTCTATTTATTGCTACAATAAATAATCTTTTAAAAATAAATTCAAGATGTCCAACCCTTTTTACTAAAATGTTTGTTCACCAATTAGGTCAATAAAGTTGATCTCATTTGATGCTCCTACATCAATACGTCCCTCACATGAGACACGAGTTATCTTTGGTTCTTCTTGAACCAAAATTTGATGTGTGGCCTAAAGTCGAAAGAAGGAAATGAAAAAAATAAAAGACAATTGCTAGTTTTTTGTCATCATCTCCTTACTTTTTTGTAATTTTTGGCATGTTCTATGGGGTTCTTAGCATTTTCTTGAACCTTATCATGTTGTTTATTTTTCTCTTTTTCTCATTCATGTTCCTATTTTACTCTATATGCACACACACTGTGTGTTTACAAAATGTAATTTTTATATATTTAAAAAAAATTAAGATTTTATTCCTCTCTTGCAAACAAAAAAAAAAACAAAAGAATGCATACATTTAAAATAAAAAAGGGATGAGCCCCAAGGGGTGTATCTTGTTGGCCTATGAATGTACTGCTAAATTATTTGTGTCATTGCGCAGGTCACAAGTTTAAACCTTCTCTTACATGTGCGTCATACTTTGGGGTGGTACAATTTCACATAGAGGTTATAGTGGAAGTTGTGAGAGATCGAACATATGTCATGCAAGTAGGAGAGTCAACACGTTATTGATTCTACGAATCAAAAAAGAAAAGAAATAAAGAAAAAAAGAGAAAAGAAATGTAACAAGATTTTTAACCATCAATATTCATTATATTCTTGTCAATAATCCTCCACCATATCATAGAGATTATTATCAATAATCCCCCACTATATCATAGATATTATTTTTAATACCATATGCCCAAAAAATAATAACTAATTTCATATGATATTTTTCATATGACATTTCCTTTAATTAATGAATTTGATTAAAAAAGAAAAATGCACAATTACGTTGAAAATAAATCTCAACCTTTCATTTGTGTATACTAGTAGAAATATTTTAAAATATTCTATCAAAGTTAAATCCATACCATCCACTTTATAATAATTATTAATAATTAAATTTAAATTTTTGAATCCCTATAAAAAATAGACATATGTATTGAAATAAATATAATAATATAAAATAAAGGTATAATTTAGCTAAAAGTTTTAGGATTTTTTTTAATCTTATAAATGTGAAATGTATCATAAAGTAAGTGTTTTTATATTTATAATAGATTAATGACTAAATCTACCAACCATTTAGTTTATATAAATATTGTAATTTTAATATTTTAAATTTACAATAAAATAATAACTAAATTGATCTATAATTTCAATTTTAAATGTCTCAAAATCTCAAAGTTAATTAATTTTAATCTCAAATATATAAAAGATAAACTGCTAAAATACATTTACTAATGAATTCAATTTTCAAAATATTTAAAATATCTTAGAAACAAGGCTATATTCCATAAACTTCCATTGGTCTATCATCTTATTCTAGCTCAAATTTGTGCTGTGTTTTCTCTCTTTCCATCATTAGAATCCTTACAGATCCCTAGGGTCATCTCCGAACAAATTATAAAGCATGAGACACCCTAGGCTTATTTTGAAGGTGCCTCAAATGATGAAGGCATTTTTGATGGTGGACTTGTCTTATATGTCTACAACCAACATTTCTTCAAATTTGATATTGGTTTTGGTAGGGGCACTAATAATTACGTTGAAAAACACTATCTCAAACTTCCTCTGTGTTTAGCCATGGAAAGAAATTGTTACTCACTACATATTTTTACGGACCCAATAAATACAATAAATTGGTCTAATTCTACATATAGATGTCGCACCCACACACTTCTTATGATAATGGATGACGAGATTATTTATTTAAACTAACATTTTGACTCTATTACATGATGTCATATCTATAGGGAGAGGAATACCATGGCAGAATCTCTTTCAAAGGCTGATACACTACAAGTGGTGGGAATTTGGAATATTTTTTAACGCCTTGGTGACAATATTGTAACACCCCTAGTTTATGTTTTTCTTTCAAAGCTAGACATTGAAATTTAATCCTAAGGGGAGTGGACCCCAAAGGACAAGTATTTTGTGGATGTAATTAAATATTTAATTTTGAAAAATAAATAAAATAATTCTGTGTAGATTGACCAAAATGAGAATTATGAGATCACTTGCTAAATCCATGAGGATGGAAAGAGGCAAATATTTCCCCAAAAATCTTTCAAAAAAATCCTTGAAAGAATTTATTTCCAAATTAGATTTTGAGGAAAATCTAGTTTCCCCAATGATGTGGAGAGTAGTTGGGAAGAGGTAAAAAGCTGGGAAAAGCAGAAAGCAGCTTTAAAAATTCCTAAATAAGGGAAGCCTAGGCCAACAGGAAGAAAAGCATCCTGTAATTCTGGACACAGAATTAGAAACAGGCTTTGGGGAGAAAAATCTTAAATAAGCTATTCCTAAACAGATTAGAGGTTGGTCTGTTCTAGGAGATGATCTCAGCTCGGGGGTGAGTTCTGGGAGACAAAATAACTCTAAGGTTGGGAGGCTAGTCAATTACGACAGTGGTATGTCTCTAAACTATAGGGTCTTTAGTAATTACTTTCGTACAAATTGGTTACATAATTGATTGAATAAGATGTTGGATTTGTCAATTCCTACATTTAACAGAATTGAATAGAAGGAATTAACCTTCTTAATTCGGTAGATTTTTAGAAATAGAAAACTATAGAGGAGAATACAACAGAGTCTCTAAACTAGTGTTGGTTTAAATCTGAGGATACATGTTACTCCACAGATAAAATTAATGATTTAACTTTAATCAGCTTCTGATTTAATAGAATGATTCTGATATTTATATAAGAGAAAGTAGCATGAGATTCCTGTACAAGTATCTAAATTGTAACTACATAAACTACAATCTGAGATGTACAGGGATGATTGATAACATCTGATGTCCTGTGGTAAATATACCATCTATACACAAGTAGAAGTAACAGAGAAATTTCTTCCTGCAGGTACTAGTCTATTTCTATAAAATAATGAAGTACATAGTAGTTAGTGAATCAAATGGCCAAGAGAGTAGGTTGTTTATGGATTAATAAAATCCAAGTTCTATTGGAACAATGTATGTACGCACAGCTTATTTAACATAATGCTGCCAACTAGAATTTAACATGAAAAGATAAACTGTTATATGAGGTTGAGACTACCAATTTAAATAAAGATGAATGACAATGGCCTTTACATGAATTGGGGGTGATTATAAATTAATTTAGAACTCATATAAATAATAGTTAGAAATTATTGAAGGATGATAAAGAAAGGAAACATCTACTTACAGTAATAACATCATAAAGTGAGACAGAAATACAAGATAATAAATGTAAACATAACCCTCCTATTTTCGAGTAAGAGACAAGAAAATAGTGAGAATATATTTTAACCCATGCTATTATTATGGAACAAGTACCTTGTAGAAATAAACACTAGAGGAAAAAATTTAACTGTATCACATCAACCATGGAAAGTTGAAAATAAATAGAGTGTTAACTCAATATTTTAGTTATTATTTATATGTCTAATATCACATGCCTCTGAAAATTAAAATCATTACATCTACAAGGGAACCGCAAAAAGGGGAATCATCAAAATTGTATCCTGTGTAGTTATGATAGCAACCATAGTGGAAATGGGTGAACCAGTGCAGAAATAGAAGAATTAAACTTAGCACCAGAGTAAATCAAAACTTAAGACTCGTAGTCAACGTTAAAAGAGAAAAATTGTGTATGAAATTAGGAAAGTCCGAAACGACAATGTCCCTTAGAATTCTTTCCACAGATATGAATTAAACATTAAAGCAGTTAAATGCCAATGTTCATGTACAGTGATCCGGGACAAATTTGAAATAAAATTTCTACACAAAAGTGCCGAGAGGGTTTGAATCTCCAGAAGGAGAAGTCATTATCGAAATCGAGCCGGCAGGACATTCATCCTGCATATTTTAAATGAAAGTCGGAGGTCAGAGTATAAACCTACCCATACCACCGAAGAGAGATTTCACGAAGTGGTGCGACGAGAAGTACCTACATTCTCATAAATTTAATGGGATTACAAGGGAACAAATAACCAAAAATCTATACAAGAGTATCATGAACCCCTACGCAACTAAAAATCGAGGAAGAAATGGAGTTAATCGAGAGAAGGGAAAGGATTCGATACCTGGTTGAGGCTGGAAGTTGGTCACTGAATACCTTCCTGTGAAGAATAACACAGTCAGAATGACAAAAAAAAAATAAACTCGTCGAGCAAATGAACGAGTCAAGTGATACAGCTATGAGCAAGAATTTAGGAGATTTTGTAAATATTCCCAAAGATAGCTGAGGGACGCATTACCCTTTCGAATCTCAAATGAGGAAGTAGCGTTCCCAATTTTTGGGTGCGACAAAATAGAACCCAGTGACAGCCTTCTTCAGTAGGCCTATAAGGAATCAATTTCTTAGATGGAATCCATATTCTTGAATCATAGGAAACAAAGAAAAAAAAACAACGTATATCATTGGCCGTGGGCGTAAACCAGGCAACAAGATTTTCCCAACACAAATAGTGATATAACACAAACTAGAGAGAGATAAGCCTCGATAGGCTGCAAGTCGACTATTAACACTTGAACAAAAAAAATGAAGACGATGGACTTCAGATATAACCAGAATAAAAAACTGATATCAAATTAAACCAACTGAAATAAAATGAATAGGAATAGCGCTGCGAAATCGGTTACTAAGCGATGGATTACCTGAAAGCTTGAGTTGGTGCGATTTTGGCGACATTCCTATGTTGAGGCCGAGGTCCCCACCTCTCTATCTCTGTGTGAGAACACCCTGCGGAAAAAAAAACCAAACGAGACGCAGAAGGTTTTCGCCAAGAGGAACCATGGGTCTTAAACACGACCTGAAGCCCCAAGTCTTGAATGAGAATCACGGTAAATTAGGGTTGCTGAGCTCGAGGGTGGGAAATTCTAGAAGCCCGAGAAGAAAATCGATGGCATTCCAAAAAAAATTAATTACCAGGTACAAAATTTTTTGACCTCGAGGAGAGATCAACCCTCGCTTTGATGGCTAGAAGCAAAATAAATCAATACATACACTGGGTTCCAGAACAAAATGAAATATAAAATATGCATGTCATATCCCAGGATACGAGTAACCAGTTCATCACGCAAATACGATTGTGAAAAATTAAATAGCCAAGCAATACGATATATGGTAGCCAGGGAACGTAAGGCACGATAACAATCAACCAACACATCAATCCATACCATCGTACATACGTTCCACCCAAAGCGAAATCACTTTAATAATGGCATATCATACCTTCATTAATTCATGAGCTGGATAGAGAAATAAAATAGTAATTCAACTATGTCATAGTTGGTATCAAGATTTTGTGACAGACTTGAGAGGTTAAGTTAATATACTAAAGTCACCAAATCATGTGCTCTACACGAAGAAGGAAAAGCGATATCCATTCATTATATTAAGTTCGAAGTTATATACTACCCTTTCTTCTTATTTTAACTACAATAACATTGTAATTATGTGGGGTCGAGACAAATACGAAATGGATCGATTTATACATAGCTAAATAAAAGGAGTAGGTGTTGAGTTAACAACCAGGTGAAGTGTTAACAAGAAAAAGGGATTCATGTTAGAGTTTTAATTATATATATATGAAATATATGTATAGATCATGAGGTAGAGGTACATCTGTACTTATAGATAAAGAGTTATACGATTGTGGAAATTCTTGTATAGGGTAAGGCCTATGATATTGTAGAAGAGACAATCCTAGTCAGGGAGCAAATGAGACAATCAAACAAATTTCGATGACAGGGTAACCAGAAAAAAAAAAATTATTGGGTGCAGGAAGAGATGTTACAAATGGTATCAGAGCTCATGTTACATAAAACTGGGCTGTTGTTGTGTGCTCACTGTGTAAATTATTTATTGTTGATTTTTTTTTTTTAATTATTATTACTGATCTGTATTTTTTAGTGTACAGTGTGGTGCTGAAACAGACAATTCCATGTTTGGAAGTGATGAAATTTATGTTGATCTACGTGAGGACGATAGTACACCAGATCCTACTGCTCCGGTGATGGCTATGTTGCACAGTTTGCAATGAGAAATGGCTAAGCTAAGAAGCCAGAATGATAGATTGTCATTAGTCAGTGAGGAGTAGGAAAAGCTCATCAGAGAATTAAGTTCATAGTAGCCTTTTGGAAAGGTCTATTTGGAGGTGTGGGCACTAAGTTGAATTTTAGTACTGTCTATCACCCTCAGACCGATGGTCAAACAGAGAGAACAAGTCAGATTTTGGAAGATATTTTGAGAATGTATGTGATGGATAGGCCATCAAAATGGGAAGACTACTTGCATTTAGCTGAAATTGCCTATAATAACAGCTATCAATCCTCCATCAAGACGAGTCCTTTTGAAGCCCTCTATGGAAGGAAATGTCGTACTCCTTTGAGTTGGAGCCAACCTGAGGATAAACTAATGTTGGGACCAGATGCTTTATAAGAGATGGAAAGAATTTTTAAACAAATACAGAGAAACATCAAGACATCACAAGATCTCTAGAAAAACTATGCTGATAAGAAGAGGGTACATCGAGAATTTAAAGTGGAAGAGCATGTGTATTTGCGTATTAAACCCAAAAAGAGCACACTTTATGCTGGAAGTTGTGCAAAATTGGCTCCTAGATATTGTGGTCCTTTTGAAGTGTTAGAAAGGGTGGGACCATTGGCTTACAAGCTGACCTTACCACCCCATGTTAAAGTGCATGATGTTTTTCATGTTTCATTATTAAAATGATATGTACATGATGCTTCTCACATATTTTATTAGATTGTGATATAGGTGGAACCAGAAGGGGAGTTCCTTCCAGAACCGCTTGAAATATTGGAGCGGGAAGAAATTGAATTGAGGAATCAGACAGTAGCAAGAGTAAAGGTGCACTGGAAGCACTTTACTGCTGAAGAAGCTACCTTGGAAAGAGAAGCTGAAATGATGGAAAAGTACCCATTTTTGTTTGAAAAAATGAACTCTAGTAGTTAAATGTCAACACTGAGGACGATGTTTGCTTTTAGAGGGGGAATATGTAACACCCCTAGTTTATGTTTTTCTTTCAAAGCTAGACATTGAACTTTAATCCTAAGGGGAGTGGACCCCAAAGGACAAGTATTTTGTGGATGTAATTAAATATTTAATTTTGAAAAATAAATAAAATAATTCTGTGCAGATTGACCAAAATGAGAATTATGAGATCACTTGCTAAATCCATGAGGATGGAAAGAGGCAAATATTTTCCCAAAAATCTTTCAAAAATCCTTGAAATAATTTATTTCCAAATTAGATTTTGAGGAAAATCTAGTTTCCCCAATGATGTGGAGAGTAGTTGGGAAGAGGTAAAAAGCTGGGAAAAGTAGAAAGCAGCTTTAAAAATTCCTAAATAAGGGAAGCCTAGGCCAACAGGAAGAAAAAAATCCAGCAATTTTGGACGCAGAATTAGAAACAAGCTTTGTGGAGCAAAAGCTTAAATAAGCTATTCCTGAACAGATTAGAGGTTGGTCTGTTCTAGAAGATGATATCAGCTCGGGGGTGAGTTCTGGGAGACAAAAGAACTCTAAGGTTGGGAGGTTGGTCAATTACGACAGTGGTATGTCTCTAAACTACAGGGTCTTTAGTAATTATTTATGTACAAATTGGTTACATAATTGATTGAATAAGATGTTGGATTTGTCAATTCCTACATTTAACAGAATTGAATAGAAGGAATTAACCCTCTTAATTTGGTAGATTTGTAGAAATAGAAAACTGTAGAGGAGAATCCAATAGAGTCTCTAAACTAGTGTTGGTTTAAATCTTAGGATACATGTTACTCCACAGATAAAATTAGTGATTTAACTTTAATCAGATTCTGATTTAATAGAATGATTCTAATATTTATATAAGAGAAAGCAGCATGAGATTCCTGTACAAGTATCTAAATTGTAACTACATAAACTGCAATCTGAGATGTACGGGGATGATTGATAACATTTGATGTCCTGTGGTAAATATACCATCTATACACAAGTAGAAGTAACAGAGAAATTTCTTCCTACATGTACTAGTCTATTTCTATAAAATAATGAAGTACATAGTAGTTAGTGAAGCAAATAGCCAAGAGAGTAGGCTGTTTATGGATTAATAAAATCAAATTTCTATTGAAACCAAGTATGTACACACAGCTTATTTAACATAAGGCCACCAACTAGAATTTAACATGAAAAGATAAACTGTTATATGAAGTTGAGACTACCAATTTAAAGAAAGATGAATGACAATGGCCTTTACATGAATTGGGGGTGATTATAAATTAATTTACAACTCATATAAATAATAGTTAGAAATTATTCAAGGATGATAACAAAATGAAACATCTACTTACAGTAATAACATCATAAAGTGAGACAGAAATACAAGATAATAAATGTAAACATAACCCTCCTATTTTCGAGTAAGAGACAAGAAAATAGTGAGAAGATATTTTAACCCATGCTATTATTATGGAACAAGTACCTTGTAGAAATAAACACCATAGGAAAAAATTTAACTGTATCACATCAACCATGGAAATTCGAAAATAAACAGAGTGTTAATTGAGTATTTCAGTTATTATTTATATGTCTAATATCATATGCCTCTGAAAATTAAAATCATTACATCTACAAGGGAACCGCAAAAAGGGGAATCATCAAAATTGTATCCTGTGTAGTTATGATAGCAACCACAGTGGAAATGGGCGAACGAGTGCAGAAATAGAAGAATTAAACTTAGCGCTGGAGTAAATCAAAACTTAAAACTCGTAGTCAACGTTAAAAGAGAAAAATTGTGTATGAAATTAGGAAAGTCCGAAACGACAATGTCCATTAGAATTCTTTCCACAGATATGAATTAAACATTAAAGCAGTTAAATGCCAATGTTCATGTACAGTTATCTGGGACAAATTTGAAATAAAATTTCTACACAAAAGTGCCGAGAGGTTTTGAATCTCTAGAAGGAGAAGTCATTATCGAAATTGAGCCGACAGGACATTCATCCTGCATATTTTAAACGAAAGTCGGAGGTCAGAGTATAAACCTACCCATACCAGCAAAGAGAGATTTCACGAAGTGGTGCAACGAGAAGTACCTGCATTCTCATAAATTTAATGTGATTACAAGGGAACAAATAACCAAAAATCTATACAAGAGTATCATGAACCCCTACGCAACTAAAAATTGAGGAAGAAACAGAGTTAATCGAGAGAAGGGAAAGGATTCGATACCTGGTTGAGGCTGGAAGTTGGTCACTGAATACCTTCCTGTGAAGAATAACACAGTCAAAATGACCCAAAAAAAAAAAAACTCGTCGAGAAAATGAACGAGTCAAGCGATACACCTATGAGCAAGAATTTAGGAGATTTTGTAAATATTCCCAAAGATAGCCGAGGGACGCATTACCCTTTCGAATCTCAAATGAGGAAGCAGCGTTCCCAACGTTTGGGTGCGACAAAATCGAACCCAGTGACAACCTTCTTCAGTAGGCCTGTAAGGGATCGATTTCTTAGATGGAATCCATATTCTTGAATCATAGGAAACAAAGAAAAAAAAAACAATGTATATCATTGGCCGTGGGCGTATACCAGGTAACAAGATTTTCCCAACACAAATAGTGATATAATGCAAACTAGAGAGAGATAAGCCTTGATAGGCTGCAAGTCGACTATTAACACTTGAAGAAAAAAAATAAAGACGATGGACTTTCAATATAACCAAAATAAAACTCTGATATCAAATTAAACCAACTGAAATAAAATGAATAGGAATAGCGCTGCGAAATTGGTTACTAAGCGATGGATTACCTAAAAGCTTGAGTCGGCGCGATTTTGGCGACATTCCTATGTTGAGGCTGAGGTCCCCACCTCTCTATCTCTGCGTGAGAACACCCGGCAGAAAAAAAAACCAAACGCGACGCAGAAGGTTTTCGCTAAGAGGAACCATGGGTCTTAAACACGACCTGAAGCCCCAAGTCTTGAATGAGAATCACGGTAAACTAGGGTTGTTGAGCTCGAGGGTGTGAAATTATAGAAGCCTGAGAAGAAAATCGATGGCATTCCAAAAACATTTAATTACCAGGTACAAAATTTATTGACCTCGAGGAGAGATCAACCCTCGCTTTGATGACTAGAAGCAAAACAAATCGATACGTACACTGGGTACCAGAACAAAATGAAATATAAAATAGGCATGTCGTATCCCAGGGTACGAGTAACCAGTTCATCACACAAGTACGATTGTGAAAAATTAAATAGCCAAGCAATATGATATATGGTAGCCAGGGAACGTAAGACACGATAACAATCAACCAACACATCAATCCATACCATCGTAGATACGTTCTACCCAAAGCGAAATCGCTTTAATAATGGCGTATCATACCTTCATTAATTCATGAGCTGGGGAGAGAAATAAAATAGTAATTCAACTATGTCATAGTTGGTATCAAGATTTTGTGACAGATTTGAGAGGTTAAGTTAATATACTAAAGTCACCAAATCATGTGCTCTACACAAAGAAGGAAAAGCGATATCCATTCATTATAGTAAGTCCGAAGTTATATACTACTCTTTGTTCTTATGTTAACTACAATAACATTGTAATTATGTGGGGTCCAGGCAAATATGAAATGGATCGATTTATACATAGCTAAATAAAAGGAGTAGGTGTTGAGTTAACAACCAGGTGAAGTGTTAACAAGAAAAAGGGATTCATGTTAGAGTTTTTTTTTTTTTTTTTCTCCATAAAACTAATTCTATTAAGAGGGGATATGGTACAAAATGAAGTTACAATCAAGAGAAGCTAGAAAATGGGCAGCCGGAAAGGATAAAATATCCACCTCGGCCCCAAAGAGATACCATGAAGAGAGCATTGCAATAAGAAAAAAGGAACAAGAAAAAACAAAGAAACAAGAGCTGAACAATGGATTCTACCCAGCATGGGTCGAATCATCCATTCGGAATTTTTTCCCTTTCTTTTTACCAACTTTGACCCAGCCAAGATGATGCGGCTGAGGTGGAACAACTTGTAGACTGAGCTGCGTTGTCGGTGAAGTCTCCTTGTCTGAATCCGAGGGAGAAGACTCATGAGTTCTTTTCTGAGAGATTGGTGGAACATTAGATTCCTCGGGGCTTGCCGAAGGCGGATCATGTGGCTGCATTGCTTCCTCCCCTTCTACTTCTCCTTCCTCTTCATCCAAGCTGAAGTCCATTTCATCCATGGGAGGCGGATCATGCGGCTTCCAGCTTTTGGATTTCGGCTTATGATTGGATTTCTTCTTTTGGGCAAGAATCGAGGGGCAAGTGCTCTGAAGGTGCCCTGTATGATGGCAATGCCGGCAGCGAAAAGCTGTGTTCTTGTAGTCCAGGGTCTGAGTCCAGTGAAAGTCTCCAATTTTGAGATTAATCTGATCTGGTAGACCTTTACTCATATCTATTTCTGCGCAGATTCTGCCGAAGGTGTAAATGCCCTTTTCCCCCCTCGAGGGGCCTGTGGCAAGAAAACGGCCTAGAGTATTTCCAATCCCTTCGAAGATAGCGAAGTGCCATAGATGCACCGGGAGATTAGGTAGCCTGACCCAAATGGGGAGCTTGGTGATCACTGCATTAGATGGATTGAAGTCTGGAAACCAGGGGGTGAGGAATAAACCTGTTGTGCCCCAAAACCATGGACCTTCTGTAAGAGCTTTTTGGTAGTCTTCGCTGAAAGCAAACACTACAATGAAAAAGCCCTTTGAGCAAAATAAAACCTTGCAATTGTTGGTCCAGCTGGAGTGAATCCACTGGTAGAGATCTGCCGTGCGTGGCCATAATCCATTAAATCTGCAGATAATGGCATGCTCTGCAAACTTTTGGCTTTGCTCATCCAGCGTTGGATGCGATATTTCAATGGAGGGGATCTCCTCTAGTTTGTCCACTAGAAAAGGTTTGGGAGCCGAAGCTGGTGGATCAGATTTCTTGGGTGTCTGAGCATGGACAGCATCTTTGTAGGAAAAAGCTGGAGCTGTAGATGACTATCCAACTGCACCCCCTCTAAGACGAAGGGTGAAAACAATAGATGCATTTCTTTTAATATTGTAAAAGGAGAGGGGATAAAGATCCTCAAGCTGTTTACCTTCGTGGAGGAGTCTCTGTGATGCATGTGGAATCCCCAGCCTATCTTCAAGGGCTTTCTTGAGGTCCTGCACTAGATTCGAGGAGCTCACCCATTGCAGCAAAGTTTTGCCAGAAAGGAGCAGGATCTGGATCTGATAAGAAGCAGAGAGTTCAGTGGACTTCTGCTTGCCTCCGCATTTCTGGGATGAGAGCAACGTTGTTTTTCCCGAGAGATTGAATTGGATCTGGAATTCTTGTGTTTCTTCAGGCCCATCTGGCTGGATTAGGATAGGAGACTGCTTCCCACAAACAGCAGACCGATCTATGTCCAGATTTGGAAGCAGTTCAAGCGGGCTCGGTAGACATATCCGCTGCATGCGTTTGGCAGAGAAGTGATCTATAAGATCTGCTGGGTTGCTTCTACTTACATTGTGAGCAGCTATAGAAGCAACGACAATAGAACTAACTGGAACATTAGCCAGGAAGGCAGCCACCCAGGCGGCTGCAACAACAGTGCTAAGGGAGCCGCCCTTGAGCGAGGGTTTGAGTGGGTTTGAAGCCTGCAAAATCCAATCTGCTACCCTGACGATGAGACAGGCCTGCTTTGGCATCGCTGCAAGCTTTGTGGCATGGCAAGCATCTGTGAGGGCGGCGCCTCCAAAGCCGTCTGAAACATTGTCATGAAATGCTGCCGCCCAGACAGTGGCGTCATAACCTTCAGGAATACTCCTGTGCTGTAGCAGGCAGGCATGCAGGATCCGATCCTCGGTCTTGAGCAAGAATAGAAGGCGGCCGGCCCTCAGAGCGGCCGAGTCAGCGCGAACCAAAGTGGCCTCACTGCAAAACCTAAAATCCTCTATCGCCATCGCCTCCGATTATAGGTATGGAGTAAATAAATGTTAAAGACTCAACTTAATTAGGAGAGGATTTATTTCATTTTTTAACGATCTTGACACATGAAAAGAACTATTCATGTTAGAGTTTTAAATTATATATATATATATATAAAATATATGTATAGATCATGAGGTAGAGGTACATCTGTACTTATAGATAAAGAGTTAGACGATTGAGGAAATTCCTATATAGGGTAAGGCCTATGATATTGTAGAAGAGACAATGCTAGTCAGGGAGCAAATGAGACATTCAAGCGAATTTCCATGACAGGGTAACCAGAATTTTTTTTTTTTTATTGGGTGCAGGAAGAGATGTTACAAATATATAAGAGTCATTTCACGTGTCTTTCATTGCTGGATAGTTTGTTTCAACTAGGCTCTCTTATGACTTTTACAGACGGTTTCATGCTCAGGATCTTATACTGATGTGGTCTATCAATGTGATAATTTTTTTGATTTTTTATGCATCAAATTTAGGGACAATAAATATTGTAAGAAATTATGGTATTTTGAAAAATTTGTTAGATACTAGGAGTGAGTTGTTGTTGTATATTGATCAATGGGAAGGTATACTCTTGCTAATATTTTTGGAAAACCTATTTTAGAATGCACACAGTGCATCTACGACATCTAAATTTTTTATCTAATTCAATGAAATATTTTCCAAGGAATAAAAATTATATTGAATATATCTATTCAAATTTTAATATTTTTATAACTAAAAATAAAATAAAATATTTTTTAATCTAATTACTAATATATATTTTTTAAATTATTTGAATATAAATTGTTATAAGAACTCATTTCAAATTATTAAAATTATTATTACCCAAATTTAATATTAATTAAATAAAAATAATATTGTAAATGAAAATATTATATATTAATTTAATTTTTAAATAAATAAATTAAAATATTAAAGAAATTGAAGACGAGAAATTTGAAATATGCCAGTTCAATTTTTAAGTCGATGTTTCAAGCTCATACCACGACAAGATGTTTTCTGAGTAAATGAATCTCATGTCAAGTCTTTCTTCCATGCACGATAATGATTCGTGATTGCAGGCTTCTGTGAGTAAAATTTGAAGAGAAACCTGAAATATGCTCCACAGTTCAATTTTTAACTCGATGTCTCAAGTCCATGCAAGCGCCCATGTTTTTCGAGTAAAGAATATCATGCTAAGCCTCCCTTCCGGCTAAGCCTCCCTTCCGTGCAAGGTAAGGATTGTTGGTTGCAAGTTTCTATGGGTAGAATTTGAAGAAGATAAATCCGAAAAATGCTCTAAAGTTCGATTTTTAAGTGGATGTTTCATGTCCATACCAGCACCCAGCAAGATGTTTTTCAGCTAAATGAATCTCATTCCAATTCTCCATTTCATGCAAGGTAAGGAGTCTCGATTACAAGTTTCTGTGGGTATAATTTGAAGCAGATAATTTTCGAATATGTTGCACAATTTGATATTAAAACTTACTTAGTTTTAAAATATTAAAAATGTGTATGTTTATTTTCAAATATTAATTTGAACTTAAAAGTAAAATATAATATTGAATACAAATTAAAATTACACTCACACATGCTTCTCAAAAAAAGAAACTTAGAATGGTTATAAATGTGTTTATCGAAATCATAGTTTTTGACTTGAACATAAAATTAAAAAATTGCTCTTTATGGACTCTTTGTCCTTACATTCATAAAATAAAAAATGATAGTTTTTTTTGTTCTCTATAAATATGAGAGAAACTAGTATTCTGAAAGTAACTAGAAATATCCATAAGTTCTGCTGCAATCAACATAAGATTCAAATTTAGGACCCATGTCTCGCACTTGACGATCAAAAGAGAATTATCAAAAACATGCAATCAACCTAGAAATTTGTCCAAAAAAGTATGTAATAAGTAGAATATAGTCATGAGTCTTCCTTTCTTGTTTTTACTTGAATCCATATTTTCTTTGAAATGAAAGAATTAAGACCCGTGAAAATCAATGATAAAGCCAAATTCCAATAGTTTCATCAGCATACAAACATGAACCATCAAAATACCTACAAGGCATAGTGAAGTATGATTGAAACTCGTTTAGGATAATTATGTAAGAACAACTTGGAGCCATCTTAAAATGAGAAAGGAGAATTAGTACCTATGCTTTGATTTTCAATAATGGGGTAGTTATGTCTTTAAAAAGTGTTACACTCCTTGTGAGCCAAATACCCCATATGATCAAGTAAGGAAAAACAATTACCTCCTCTAATTCCTTTGAGGGAAACCTAGTTTTGGTATAGTCTTCCAACCTAATTTCATTCAATAATGAATCCATTTTTAGGAATGTTTCCACATCTTCCCATTTTTTTGACATAGTCTAGAAACTGGAATAAATGTGAGTATTAGATTCTTCCTTAGAGTTATAAAGTGGGCATCCACTAAACCGTTGTTTACCCATCCTTTATAGCTTATCCCAAGTTAACATGTTATCAAAGAGAGCAAGCCAGATGATGTCATTTTCTTTATTCATCACCATAACCTTCCATATTTTCAACCACAACTAGATGACATCCTATCATATATGTTAAAAAGAGCCCCGTAAAATAACTTAACTGGTTAGAGACCACTCTAGTTATTATAATTGTAGAGAAAATCTTTGGGAACTTCCTTAATTATAATATTGCCTTTATTTAATGATTTATAAATTGATCTTACAAGAATTTATATTTTCTTGTTATCCCATTATCCTAAGCACTTTCGAAATCTTGAATCCATAAAGTAGTCTCTATTGGATTGGTTATATGATTGAGTGACTGTCTTACCCTATCTAGGAGTATTTTGGTCACTTATTATAGAAGAAAATTTTCCTTGTGGAAAACCATAATGGCATATGAACCAATTCTAACTTTAATTCTGTCATCTACTCACCATGTTAGTTTTGTCTTGAGAACTAGGAATAACGGTTGTATATTTCCACTAATTCCATGTGTTTCATAATGAAATATGTTGTTTCTTAATCCAATGAATGATTGTGTTGGGATCTATGCTTTTTTTTTTTTAACATTCTTCCTCATAAACTATATTTGGTGAGTTCTAGTCATAGATGATTTTCCACTATAGAGATCCCAAAGAAATGAAGGTTCTTGAGGCCTAAATCTGTTAGGTGACAATAACAATAGTTTATTCCCATTATTGTTATTGTTAGTGTAGCCCCCTATTTTAATTTTTGTGCCCATCTATCCCACATATTGTCATTAGCGTGCCTCATAGAAGCCCACTTTTTTTATTATTCTTCCCTTACATTATTATTGTTATGTACGCTCTGATTACACAAACCCCTTAGAATCCTATATATACCAAGGAGGCCTTGTCATTTCAATCATTGAAGAATTGTTCACTTATTTGACGTAAAGGACGATTCCCCCTTAAAGAGGCTAATTTTGAAGTCATTCATTTATCTATTTTATGATCTAGTTACATAACATTAGGTATCATAGTTTTGGATTCTAGGGTTTTGCTTCTTCAAAAGGACATATTGGAATTTTCGCTCTATTTTTTTTTTGCGAAGCTTCAGAATCTGAAATTGAAACCACATAGAAGTGAAATAATGTTGAACCTGGCGTAAGATGAACATGCAACCTTGTGATGGAAGAATTCATGTAGTTGCTACAAGAAAAGCTTTCCAATGGTGACAAGATAATCCATGAAAATCATGATGACGAGAAAAAGAATATAAATAACTATTCTAGAGACTCCAATGTTTGGTTTAAGACCCACTGCATTCCAAAGATCGATATGAGAAAGTTTGATTGAAATGATACTGTAACATAGATATTACATATGGAGCAATATTTTTATATTCATGATGTGCAACACACACACAAAAAGTACGCATTACAAATTTAAATTTAGAACCCAATCATTTTTTATGGTATGGATGCCTTTGTTCTCGTAAAACACTTATCACTTGGTCAATTATAGCACATTATGAGGATACAGAGAGAAACACATTCTTTAGCGAATTTATAAAAAAAAAAAAAAGGGTTCAATGGTGGAGCACATTTAGGACTTCCAAAAATTGAATATCATGGTACTTGATATTCCAGAGGAGCATAGGATTGATGTTTTCATAGGTACTTTGAAGGATAACATCCAACATGAGGTTCGCCTTTTGGAACCTGATTAATTGGAGAAGGCATTGAAGGTGGAAAGAAAAGTTGAAGAAAAAGTACAACAACAAGGAAGTTTACCACTTACAACTACAAAGATGGAAGTGTTGTTGCTCCTAGCCTTCCAAAAAATAAAATATTGATGCCAAAAAAATTGGAGGGAAAAAGATAAAAATGGATTTGTTACAATTGTGATAGAAAAAACACTAAAAATGTAAGTGTGTTGAGAAGAGATTATTATACATAGATTGTGAAGAGGATGAATAAAAGGAACAAGAAACACCAAAATAGGAGTATATACACTAGGAACAAGCCATAGAGAAAGAAGAGATGAATATGAACATATCATGCAATGCAGTGGCATGAATTACCACCCCTAAAACTCTCAATATAGAAATATATTGGCTGGGTCTGGTTGGGTTGTGTCGTGTGAGGTCAACCAAGGAAACACTTTCGTATGGGTTGGGTCGAGTCAAGTCATGATGGCGCCCAAGGAAACGTGTTCGGGTTAGGTCAGGTCAGTTCGTGCCATATTGTAAGGGCGCCCAAGCAAACATGTTTGTGTGGGTCAGTTCGGGTCGGGTGATCAGGTCAGGTCATGCTATGTGAGGTCGCCCAAGCTGGAATCGTGTTTGGGCGGGTCAGGTTAGGTCGGGTCGAGTCATATCAAAAATGTTGAATTGCGACCACCCATGTTGCTTGTGCACATTTGTGCGATCCCTTTTCCATTTTCTCCCTCGCGCACCCTTTGTTCAGGTAGGTTAGGTCGTAACATGTGAGAGCACCACAGGAAACTCATTCGGGTCAAATCATGTGAGGGAGGTGATCGTATCAAAAATGCTAAGCTGTGACCACCCATGTACCTTGCGAACATTCATATGACCCATTTTTCGTTTTCTCCCTCGTGCCTTCGACGTCGTTCAGGCAGGTTGGGTTGGGTTGGGTCATGTGATGGCGCCCAAGGAAATGCGTTTGGGTCAGGTCAGGTCGTGTTGTGGTATACTCTAAGGGCGCCCAAGGAAACATGTTCGAGCGGGTCGGGTCAGGTCAGGTAATGTGAGGGTGCCCAAGGAACATGTCCAACCAAGTTGGGTTTTGTCAGGTCGTATCATGGCTAGGGCACCCAAGGAAACACGTTCAGGTGGCTGGTTGGATCAATTCGTGTGATTTCAACCAAGGAAACGTGTTCGGGTTGGGTCAGGTCAGGTCATGCCATATTGTGAGGGAGCCCAAGGAAACATGTTCGAGCAGGTCGAGTTAGGTCGGGTTTGGTCAGGTCATCTCGTGTGAGCACGCCCAAGGAAATGCGTTCGGGCAGGTCGGGTCGGGTTGGGTTGGGTCGTGTGAGGGTGGTCATATAAAAAATGCTAACTTGTGACTGCTTATGCTTCTTGTGCACATTTGTGCGATCATTTTTCCATTTTCTGATCCCTTGTGTGCCCTTCATTCGGGCGGGTTGGGTCGTGCCGTGTGAGGGTGCCACAAGAAATGTGTTCGAGTTGGATTGTCTACGGGAGGTTGTATAAAAAATGCTAAGTTGTGACTGCCTGTCTGCCTTGCGCACATTTTTGCGACCCATTTTTCATTTTCTCCCTCGTTCCTTCGATGTTCGGGTAGTTCGAGTCAGGTTAGGTCATGTGATGAAGCCCAAGGAAACACGTTTGGGTCGGGTCTGATCGGGTCGTGCCATACTGTGAGGGCGCTCGAGGAAATGTGTTTGGGCGGGTCGGGTCAAGTCGGGTCATGGCAGGCTACCCATGGAATGTGTCTGGTCAGATCGGGTCGTGTTGTGTTGTGTGAGGGCATCCAAGGAAATGCGTTCGGGTTGGTTGGGTCAGGTCGGGTCGGGTCGTGTGATGGCGCTCAGGGAAACATGTTCGGGCAGGTCAGGTCAGGTTGGGTCATGTGATGGTGGGCATATAAAAAATGCTAAGTTGTGACTGCTCGTGTTGCTTTTGTACATGTTTTCAATCTGTTTTCCATTTTCTCCCTAGTGCGTCAACCTTCGTTTAGGAGGGTCGAGTCATGTCATGTGAGGGTGCCACAACAAATGCATTTGGGCTGGATCATGAGAGGGAGATTATATAAAAAATGCTAAGTTGTGACCACTCGTGTGCCTTGTGCACGTTCATGAGACAAGTTTTTCATTTTATCCCTTGTTCCTTCATCGATGTTTGGGCGGGTTGGGACTGGTCGTGTGATAGTGCCCAAGGAAACGCGTTCGGGTTGGGTCGTGTCGGGTCAACATGTGAGAGCTCCCACAGAAACGAGTTTGGGCAGGTCCGGTCCAGTCCAGTCATGTCATGTGTCGAGGGCACCCAAGGAAACGCATTCAGGCTGGTCGGGTCAGGTCCGGTTATGTGAGGGCGACCAAAGAAACGCGTTCGGGTGTGTCGGGTCGGGTCGGGTCGGGTCATGTGAGGTTTTCCATATCAAAAATCCTAAGTTGTACTAACTTCCTATGTTCCTTGTACTGCTTATTCATGCGACCTATTTTATGTTTTGTCCCTCGTGCCTTCGACGTTCAGGTCGGTTGGGTCAAGTGGGGTCGGGTCGTGTGAGGGTGGTCATATAAAAAATGCTAAGTTGTGACTGCTCGTTTTGTGTCGGGTCGGGTCCAGTCGTGTTGTGTGAGGATGTCCAAGAAAACACGTTCGCGAGGGTTGGGTCAGGTCGTGTCATGTGAGGGCACCGAGGAAAACGCGTTTCAGTGGATCGAGTGGGGTCAGGTCGAGTCATGTGAGGGAACCTAAGGAAATGCATTCAGGCGGGTTAGGTTGGGTCATGCCATGTGAGGACACCCAAGGAAATGTGTTTGGGCAGGTTGGGGTGGGTCGGGTCTATTTGTGTGAGGGCGCCTAGGGAAACGCATTCAGGCGGGTCAGGTCGGGTCAGTTCTGGTCATGTGAGGGCACCCAGGGAAACGTGTTCGGGCGGGTCAGGGTGGGTTGGGTTGGGTCATGTGAGGGTTGGAATCATGTGTTGTTGTTGGAATTGGAATAGGTATACTATTGTGAACATTTCATCTTCTCAAAACCTATTTGGAATAGACTTCCTCTGCAACTTACACCTAGCCATCTTTGTGATAGTACAGTTTTTCCTCTCAACCAATACATTTTGTTGTGGAGTGTAAGGTGTAGTATATTTTCTTTGGATCCCATTTTTAACACAAAATTTATTGAAATATTTTAAGTATAACTCCCCACCAGTATCATATCTAAGAGAGCCAATGTGATAACCTAACTATTTCTCTATTAATGCTTTGAACTTTTGAAATTCATTAAACACATCATATTTTAATTATAGAAAATATACCAACATTTTTGTACTGAAATAATCAACAAACATAAGGAAGTACGTAGCAACAGTAGTTGATTTCATGTTCATTGGTCCACATATATTGTCTGAAAGTACCAACTGAAGGACCCTCTACACTCTCCAAGCTTTCCCTTCATAAAAATATGGTATTCAATGTAGCTTCCCCACCTGACAAGCTCTACAAACTCCTCGGATCTTCTACAGAATGTTCGAAGGTCATCATGCTCAAAATCTTCCACCCCTCTTCAAGCGCAGCTACTTGAAGCTTGACACCTGAATCCTCAACCCCTTCTAGCTTCTAAGTAATTCAAAACTTAGGAGAAGTTTGGAAAGGTCCAACCTGATCCTCATCAAAAAAAACTTCACTATTGAAGCTTACCCTATCCATGTCAATATCAATCAACCTATAAACCTTATAGTGTTGTTTTACCCTATAATAATTATCTTTGTTGTACCCTTAAACCCCTAAACCACTAACACCTAAACCCCTAGCCCCTTAACCCCTAAACACATAAATTGTTAATGCTTAACCCATAAACCATTAACCTCTCACCCCTAACCCCTCAAATCCTTAACTGCTAAATCCCCTAACCCCTAAGCCCCTAATCCCTAATCCCTTAACCCATTATTCACCTAACCCCTAACTGTGCCTAAATCCCCTAACCCCTAAGCCCCAAATCCCTAATCACTTAACCACTAACTCATTATTCCCCTAACCCCCAAATCCCTAACCATTTAACTACTAACTCATTATTCCCCAACCTAAATCCCTAATCCCTTAACCACTAACTCATTATTCCCTTAACCGCTAAATGCACCTAAATCCCCTAACCCCTAAGCTCCCAATCCCTAACCCCTTAACCCCTAAGCCCCCAATCCCTAATTATTTTATGTGAGGAGCCATGTTTAGGGTTACAATGACTATGCTCATCAGTTTTAAACCCATTATTTTGTTTATTCGACACCGATTTAGGGGACTTCACCTGATTTACCAACAAACTTCAGTGGTGATAAAATTTTTGTACTCATTACATATTCAACATCTAAATGGTATACGCTCATAGTTGAGTGTCTTCTTCCACAACTGATCATCTTGAAATTAGATATCTATTGATTTCAGAAGGGGTCAAATATGTTCATGTATACACATATGCAGACATGCTGTAATGTGCCACAACATAATGAACAGACTCATGTGCTTTACCTTCCCTTTACCAGGTCTTTTACATATTCAATGAAGGATTGAGCAATGCCACTACCATAGTAAGTGCACCACTGAAATAAAATTATGATACCAAACAACACATAGTGATGAAACAATGCTTAGTGATGAACCAATGATCCAACTTGACATAAACATAGATTATAGGGGTATCATTCCAATGAACCAAGGGAAAAAGTATAGAGAACGAAGTGGAAATGGAGGGGATATCAGGAAATAATATAGGGAGGAACATTGAAAATAGAGAAGAAATCAAGGGAAAAAATCAAGCGTGTTGATGGCAGAGCTTAGGCCCATACATCAGTACGTGGGATAGAGCTACAAGACTTGGTGCCCTTTGCCTTAAACTCACCAGTGAAGTTTGCCACACTGAATCATGAAAATAACTGATATACAACTCAACATATGAAATGAAAAATTTATTAGATGTGAGCCAAGGACCTGCCAAACACAAAGTGTAATGCTTCTCCCATGATTCTACCATCCCAAGAGTGCGTATAATGGTGAGGTCATAAATGAACCTCAATCGTCTATCAGAGGAATTCAAAACCATATCCAATCCTGTGTATGATCTCTCCATCTGACCTACATCGATTAAACAATTGATATGTCATAAATTCTTTGTAATAACACATAACCCGTCTCTCTCCATCACGAATTTAATGGACCTCAATAGTCTGTCAGAGGAATTCAAAACCATATCCAATCTTGTGTATGATCATGCCCCCTGACCTACATCGATTAAACAATTGATATGTCATAAATTCTTTGTAATCGCACATAACCTGTCTCCCTCCATCATGAATTTAATGTGAAATATGGAGGCTCTATGTAACTTGATGTGTAGCCACACATGATATGAATCCCTCCAAGTGGATTCCATGGCATGTTCACCAAGGCTTGCTTGAAACTTGGCCACACAAATAGTTTGCATGTCAATCATGAGCGAGAGGATAACTTGTTCCCAGAAAACGGAAAACCAATGGATTGAAGCTGAAATAACATCTGCATAAGGGAATCATTCACTTTATCCTTAAAATAAAAAAATTTCAACACTGGCCTTTTCTAAATATAAAGGAAAAAGGGGTTGTAAACCAAAGTACAATGTTTAAATCAAACCTAAGTTCCAAAGTTTTTATATGTTTTCATTTGAAAGGTTTTAATACCTATTATGGTGGAGCATTACCATAAACTATGGTTTCAATATCAACACTAGAGGCATTTCAAATGAATTACATGGTGACATATTCATTAACCTATGGTTCAAAGGTTTCAGATTTCCAAAGTTAAATGTGTATTAAACGGTGGAGGTGTATTAATCGCGGGCCTTTCAAAATTTTAAATTAATCATTACAGCTACCCCATGTAATCACTACAGCTACTTTCCACCTCCATAATTGACACAAACCATACTGAAAAATCAGCAAAAATAGTTATACGCCTCCTGCTGCAAAAGACCGCTCGTGAAACATGCAAGAAACTCCAGAAGTATGCCATTTTTAAAGAAATATGGAATCAATTTGACAATTTTCCCATACATTTAACAAATCGAATTCTTTCCTGCAGTGTGCTCTATTATCCTTCCGCAATATCCAGACCTTACTCTTACTACAGGCCCTTCCTCCATCAGTAGGAAAAATGGTAATGTGAACTTATTTTCTGTTTGTTACAGGTGTGCTTGGATCTTAATATAGAATCTAGGGAACTATTTGGGGGAATGATGTGGATATGCCAAATTGGTTGATTGCAACACGTAAGAGTTAGAGCTAATATTATTTTTCATATTTTTCATAAGTCTATAGATGCCATCCTGATAATGCAGGCTTATAACACAAACCTAACAAATGAAATTTCATGTTTCCTAGAAAAAGAGGATCACTCGAAAGGCTTTTCCATGTGTTGTTGTATAAATTGAAAGAAATTGCACACAGGCTTAAATGTGTATCAATTCATAGCCAATCCCCTATTACAGAACATACCAATGGAGAATAAAATTGGAGAGGAGCCATGAACTCTGAATAGATACTTGGAGGCATCTATTGAAGCTCAGTCCAAGCTTTAATATCACGACCCACAGATTGCAATTCCCAAATTTGTATTTTTTCAATATCTTTATTAAGGTTGTTAACCACTCTCCAAACCATTATTAGGTGACCATTTCTCTCTGCAAGGACCACAGTAGAAACAGAGCATGGCATGACTGCATCAAGTTCAGACCAAATTCCACTCTCGGCATCAAATCTAACAACTCCATATGGAATCTCTGTGATATAGTAGAACAAGCCTTTAAACCACACTCCTGGATCTAACCCAAATTTTGCATTGGGTAGGGGGTTGTCTGCCATTATTCAGTGACCAGTACTAGAATCATAAATTTCAGTATAAAGGGTATATACTCTGGAGTTTATGGGAGAAGAAATAATGCTATTCTCTTCTCCTGCTACTACAATTTTATATGAGTGGGAATCCTTGTTTAGACACATGGTTTCTTTGTGTATCAGCTGAATTCTGAAAGTTGGAGGTAATTGCTTCACCATCTTCTTAATTGGATTGCAGATTGATAATATCTTGCACTCTACAACGATATTCCCCAAACATAAAACACTTCCTGTTGTAGAAATAATAAACATCCGTGGGATTGAAGGGTTGGGAATCTTGTACCAGTGGTTCATTTCATCTAGATTCACTTATACTGGTAAATCACAAGGACCTACGTAGTTCCCCTAATTATTGGACATTGATTGAGCTTAATTAAGCTATCATATATGTTTCACCGACATGTATAGAAAAGTAATCACCATATCTATGGACTCCATAACCTAGTAGTACAACAGTTCTATATTATAGAAAGATCATAACGTAATTATAGTAATCATTACACATAGGGAATGTGATCAATTACCATGGATTAGCTATCATAGTTAATATTACAAGTGATTATCAGTGTTTATGATGTATTATTCCCATTACTTATAGCTTAGGTATTAACCATGATCATCTAGCTCATAACTAGTCTTAGAGAAGATGTAATCACAACTGCTTAGTAAGCATCATCATTAGACCATAAACATGCAGCTTATAACTGACATCGACCCTATGTAATCATGTGAATCACAAAGAATCTTATCTTCATTATGGAAACAATGTGAATCGTTTCATCTAACTAACCTTCACTAACACAGTTGAATAGTAGAGGTAATGTGAAAACTGGTAGTAACATAATACAAGATGATGATTGGTTATGGATAGTAGTAAACCCATTGCATTTGAAGCTTACATCAATTTTTCCCCGTATAGAGATTCCACAATGATTGCAGTCTAATCATATAACATATAAGGATAACTTTATTACTAATATAGCTTGGTTAGCTTAATTATGAATACTATATTGCTTTTATTAGGCTTGATATGTGATTCCAGATAAGGGTATTAGTACTACATGATGATTCGTGCTTATGAGTGCTTTATAAAAACTATGAGCTTTGATAGCTCTATGAAAATGAGTAATACAATGGTATGAGCTCTTATTAGGTAATGATCTTTAGCTGTAATACTGGTGTTATAATTGCTCAAAGGGTATTGGTTCTCTGATTCACGTAAGATCTTAGATAAGTGTGATGAAATAACCCCATGAAAGTAGGCAGTCCTATCGATTCATTCTAATCACTTGCGTTCAACAATGAATCTCCTCCTGCTACTTGGAATTGGGTATTTGTATAATATCATGAATACCATGGAATTAATACTATTCCATCAACCATGAATGTTCACTTGCTACCGTAGATTCCAATATGAGATACCAATGGTGTTGAATAGATGGAAACGTATGGATTGCATAGTACAAAACAATGGTTGTCTATTATGCAAATACATCTAGTACTCATCATATCTAGTAATTAGGGAATACAAGGTAGCTATTAGCTTATCTTAGCCATTTCTTGTTACTAATGTCATATATCAATAGGGTTTAACTTGGAGCTATTCCATTGAGTAATCACATATTACTAGTAATTCCATATAAATGGTGGTGTGACTCTAATCATCATTGTTACTATTCCATTGCTTTTATCATGCCTCGTAGAAAGCTGGAGATTCAATGGAGTTCATACTCATAACACAGACCAAACATGAGGTATAAAGATGAGCAAGTAGGTTTATGTAACTAATACTGGTTATTACAATCACAAAGATCTCAATCATCTTGATTATGTAAATAAGGTATACTCTATTCCGTAATCATAGATATTCCATTGGGTTCATGGTCAAGATACTAGTAAGTTGAACAAAGCATGTATTATGTATAGTTTAAGCATGAAGTACTAGAAATAGTTACGTATTCTACATAATGAGCTCTATGTTCTAAGATATTATCGATATTGATCTATTCCTATTATGTGTAAACGAGCTTACTTTGAATACAGGTCACTACTATATAGTAATACTAAGCACGATACAGTGTAATCATAGCATTAGTAGTAATACAAGTGAATCGATGTACATATGCCTTTTTACCTATAGCTAATACATGATGATCAAACTCCATTACCTTTATATATGTATACATGATCACTAGTTATGGCTTAATCGAAGGCTTACAACTATCTCAAACATGTTACAGTCCTTGTATCACCTATGTTAGTTACATATAATAAGTAATCCCATAATATTAGTGGAATAGAAACATGAGTGTAATATGTGTTCATGTTGTTGCAGTCCATCTAATACTGAAATTGAGCTGTATTTTATTACCATATCATCTTAGCTTAAAGGCTTTTATTATGAGCATCTACATATTGGCATACTGCTAAGACCATTGTGATTATTAGTCATAATACGCCTATACCACTCTTCATTGATTACTGGATACACTGTGTGTAATGATAGTTTATTCATTGACCTTATCCTATGTGTTTACCTTTGTTATGAAATTACTTATAGCTAGTAGTGGCATTGATTAGCTTATAGTTATGTTATAAGTGTAACCCATTGATTAGACTACATGCATAGCACTAGTTTCCCCTTATTTGCTATGGTTCTAGCTCATCGGTTAATCAGTACTAGCAAGTGATCTAACATGGAGAGTATATAAATACAACCATTCATTATGCATTATATGTAATGGGTTCTACATATCACCATTTTGTCCCTATTTGGGTATGTATAAGACTATTGACATATGAGTGCAATGAATATGGGATAAAGGGTGAACATTTAACCATATATAGGAAGTGGTGATCAGAATTAGCCCCATAGTTATACAGATTAAGCTAGGTGTACTATGAGTAAGTAACAACCAATGACCAAACACAATGACTAGTATCAGCTTGAACTACAACATCATGTAACCATAAGCTGGTATCGACACTATTCCCATAATCTTCATCATATCCAGGTAATGACGTATGCCACTTCTATGAGCTTAAGCATATTGAATATGGATAAGCCTATAACCCTTTCCATGATCATTGAATACTAAAATCTTAGATAAAAAGGAGTGCCATATGTAGCATATGAAGATGATACGATCTAACCCTACCTAATCAATCACACATAGTTACCATACATTATTCACAGTATTCCAGTACAACCATCACTATTACTTATGCTTCTATACCTAATATGTAAATAATTATCACTAACACTAAGCTGGACTATGAATACCATAGATACTAGAAGATGATGTATGTTCTGTACACACTAGTTTGTATATGATTACCTGTATATATTACATAATTAGTACAGAGTAATAGCAGTACAACTTAGCTTATGTGCTAGTTTCATATTACACATGATTAACAAGGGTAAACATTCTATTATGTTCAATGATTCCACCTATTGTATTCATGTAATCTCTAAGCTCATAATTACAATGGTAGTAAGCTAATGTAATACAAGTGATTCCACTACTAGTTATGAAGGTTACACTTATCTAGTTTCCGTAATCAATACAGGTTAGTTATAAGCACAACATAAGCTCATAGAATAAAGTGTATTCAAATCTTATATTGGTATAAGCAACATAGTGTTCGATATAGTTGTGTTTAATATGAAGATTGAAAAGCCTATTCAAGCTTACATGGTTTGAATCCATGACCTGAACTATTCCCATATATAACACGTGGTTAAAAAATCCAATACAAACGAGAAACAAGCTTAAGTGTTCATAGCTAAGCATAGTGTAATAGAACTCCATAAGTAGTAGTATTATGCATAATCCACAGATATATGAAACAGTAATCATACTAGTCTTAATGCTCATAATGAGTGAATATAAGATAGTGATGCATTCCACTAGTACCTATTGAATAAGCTGTGTTAGACCCTTATCTAAGCTTATGAACCTATGACTACCTATCTAGACTAGTATACGCACTAAGCTCATGAATAGTACCAGTAATCACCTTGTTTCCCACTTTCATTACATCACTTGTATAAGATGAACAAGAGCCATTGATTAGTAGAGGTTCAATATTGTATGTAAACACATATTCTGTTATATAGTAGTGATTCTATATTCAGTGTTACTAGCTTAGAGTATGATAAGGATCCATATTAGTGTAGTTTGTTATGCTTTACTTTGTATTGGTAGGGTATACGCAAGGGTTCCACTTTGAACATGGATATTTTATATTAACTCTTACTATTATGTGTCAATAATTAGCATGAAGCTGAGCAATGGAGTTAGCTTAGGAAAAATACTTATATGTAGATTAAGCATAAGGAGTGCCATTAAGTAACATGATGATAGTATGGTAAATCAACACAATAAGATGGGTATCATTATATTCCCTACATGTTTTATATGAAATAAAAAAATTGTTGTAATGAGGGCGGGGAAACAATGAAGATCAAACTTAAACTTTGATGCTCAGAAGAATCCCAGAATTACAACAAATGTTTTATGCTCTAAGAAGAGACATCTTATAGTTGGTAGAACCAATTGAGGGAGATTAGTTTTAAATTGTATAGATTCAGAGTATTTTTTATAGCTAGTAGTTAAAACAGAGTGCACTTGAAACCATTGTTGGGGATTGTCCTTGGCACCTTCAGCAAATAAATAATTCCTTTCAATCCAAATCTGAACAGAGCATTCATGTTGTTTAACGAAAAATAATTGAAGGAGCTTGAACTCGATGGTGATTAATTGTAGAGAGTGAAAATCCATGCTGCTAGCAGATGGGCCATAGGCCCACTGTTTATGGATAAGAAGTGGATATTGATGTTAAATTTCCTTTTTTGATGTGATAATATCCAAAAAGGAGGATGTTATGTCGGAGAACCAGAGGCACAGGAAAATGCTACATACTACTAGATATCTATGCATTGACTCCAACCACCTTCCAATTAATGATTTGATAATCAACACACTGGTAACAAGGGCATTGAAATTCAATTAAAAGATATTAATAGACTCAAATAACCTTTAACAGAGAAACCTACCCACAACTAATAAACAAATCAAAAGATAAATGGCTATTTACTCCTAGCTAATTTATATCCTTGCCAATAAATGCATTAGGATATCTCCTTGAAGTGTCCCAAATATAAGGGAACATTCAAGGCATTCTTCTTCTTAGCAATGTTAAGTTATTTAATATTGATTTAATTAAGGATTCTCTTCTCACCTTGGATTTTACATGGAACTCTTTTAAGGGACACATGACGTATGGACTTCTCTGTTAAAATAGTTGGAGATGTGGTGAGTGAGGATGTAACACCCCCAATTTCTGTGTTGAATTTGAAAAATTAGATATTTGAACTTTAAATCCTAAGGGGAGTGGACCCCAAAGGATAATTATGGTGTGAATGTATTTGAATATTTAATTTGAGGAAATAAATAAAATGATTGTGCATTTTGACCAGATGAATTAGAGATTGCTTGCCAAATCCATGAGATGGATAAGGCAACAAATCCCCACAATCTTTCAAAAATCCTTGAAAGAATTAATTTAGATTTGAGGAGGAATCTAAATTTCCCCAATGATACGAGAAGAGAAGTAGTTGGGAAGAGGTAAGAAAAGTTGGAAAAATCGAGAAGAAAAGCATAAAACAACTTTAAAAAGAGTCCCGAAAATGGGAAGCCTAGGCCCTAAACGGGGAAAGAAAGCATCCACCGCTGTACGGAGCGCGAGAATTATAAACATGCTTTGGGGAAATGTGAGCTTAAATAAGCTGCTCCAAAACAGATCAGAGGTTGATCTGTGATGGAGGTGATCTCAGCTCGGGGGTGAGTTCTGGGAGACAAAGAGGACTCTACGGTTGGGAGGTTGGTCATTTGCAATAGTGGTATGTTTATGAAATTATCGTTAATTTGAATTATTATGGTATGAATTGGCTACATATAAAATAAATTTGAATGGTATGATTGATTTTAGTACTACATTAAACAAAATCCATTCCAAGGCATTCACCTTCCAGATTTTGTTTAGTTGTAGACTAGAAATCTATAGAGTAGAAACCCACAGAAACTTTAAACCAAGGACGGTTTAAACCTGAGGGTACTTAATCTCCATAGATAATTAAATATGAACCTGTCTCATATGAAGGTGGAATTATATATATTCATGGGTATGCTAGAGAAATATTGTAGCAGGATTGAAAATCGCATGGTACATTAAAAGAGAAGTAAAAACCTTTGAATATGTATTTTGAGTTCTTTCTAGATCCAGATGTAATTCCACTTTATCAAAGTGTTATGGCATTTATAGCAATTAGAGTGCACATTCCATTCCTTAACTTACCTCTAAACCTTGAAATGAAAATTATAGCAATAGAATTTAACTAAACTTAAGGTATACTACCAAATTTATTACATAACACATGTATATGCACTTAACACAAAAACAACAATATAAATGCCGAGAGCTAAACAATAGCTCGTTTCAATATTGCTTGCAATACATATATATATGAGTAAAACAAGAAAATAATCTAAGTACCGAGAGCTAAAATAATAGCTCATGTTAATATCGATTTCAGAGAAAGTGTTAGATGAAAAGATTGCTATACGAATCATATAGGGTTCTATTGTGTTATGGTCAAATTATATTTATGATGAAGACGCATAAAGTAGGTCAACCAAACGTAATTTCTCCATCAAACAAACATAAACGAGGCCGTGGCATTTTCGAGTCCTTTTATACATTAGATGAACTGAAACAAAACTATGAACTAACACGTCCAAAGCAATGGCTGACGACATAACTCCTTGCTGTGTGTGAGCTGCATGCAATCGATTTAAATATTTTTTATATGTCAAAGGTATTATGCTAAAACCTACGCTCGGGAGGTATTCTATCATAATTAAAATAATAGGAATAAAAGCGTTGAACTTTCGTTAAGGGAGGTGGACGACCGATATAATATTTCGGTACCCTTTCCTCACATGAATCATTAGTAATACCGCCAGTAAATCGAAAGGGAAACTATTGAAGTAGTTAGAACTTGACGAGTCAGAATGCCTTTGATTCTCGCCGACTGAAACAGTTTAACATAAATATACAATCGTAACCCTAGAGTAAGTTTGACAGATAGCTGGTGATTTCGAATGATAGCAGAATGGGGAAAACACATACCAACAAAACTGATGCATAAATCGCTACAACCGAAAGAAAGAAATTAAGGGTTACCTGTGGGTAGGGTTTACCACCCTTGCGTCGTGTTGACGGTAACCACAGTAAAACGAGAAACCCATACGGTGTGCGAGGAAATTTGAATGCCGGTTGTGTAGCGACTGTCAAATCTGGGTGTGGAGAAACCTAAGATCCCGCACTCGGACGTAGAAAAAATAGATTAGAAAGAGTCTCGGTGTATAGCCATCTGAAATGCCTGCAAATTTTTCGGCACATACAATACGTATTGAATGCAGAAATGATAAATTTATGAACCAGCACTCTCACAAGCTAAACGATTAGGGTTTACATCCGAGCAGATTTGCAAAACTATGGTAAAAATAAAACAAAGATTAAAACGCGCTAAAGGACAGGCTAGATCTCTGCCTCCAGTGAATAGACTGAGACGCCGACCTCCTGCCCTCTTTGCGCAAACATACAATAGATGATTAGATACTGTATTATAAAAAAAAAACGAAGTAAGGATCTTCAAATGTAAGGGAATATAAAAACGAGGGGAATCAGAGAAACGTGAAACCTGACGCTGGAAACCTCCAGCAATACCAAACGCCCTCATGATAACTTAACCTCCCTGCACATGATTCACATCGCAACGTAGATGAAGAAGCCGAGGGGAGTCAAGTGTAATACCAGAGAAAACAAATGGGAAATCGAAATCAGATCTGGGTACACTAGCAACAACAGACAAGGGAGTGTTGAAGGGCCACGACCCTGTATCCCCTAAAATAAGATAGGAAGGATATGGTAAATAGATCGACAGAAGGGTCTCCAATTAAAAGAACACTCGAAACCCTAAGCCCATTGTCCCAGAACTTCAGAAAATCCCGATGTCGATTGAGAAACCCCATCCACGTCGACAGGAGGGTACCAAGTGGTATCAAGGGGCGCAGAGGAGGTATGGCATCGTATGCACGTAGGTGCTGAGTTAAACCTAGAACTAAAAATTTCCAGAGGCAGAGCTCAGTGCACACAGTACTTGCACCAGCCGAACTAACAATTTGCAATCCACCCGTCGAGTTCTTGCTGGACAAGGGTCGATGTACGCCACCGCTGGCTACCTTCCTCTCACGGGTGAGACGTTGCTCCTGCAAACAAAAACCAGCAAAATATTATAACCCAACTCACACGTCAAAACTAGCTGGACCGAACACTGTGTTATGCGGCTCATACAATCCATAAACAGTACGAGTATTGAGTACTATGCGTATGAAAACAAGATGTGTGTGCGCCGGTTTCAAATCAAAAACAATTATAGTGCTAAACCGTCGCTAGGTGAACTGAATTCGGAGTTCATAGGGTTTACGCCAACGCGTAGACTATCGGCATTGTGATCTGTGGTGGTATGCGTATCAGTATAAACTGATAAGGATGTGCCACGCCGCGACCAATCCGATAAAAAAATGTAACGTGAATACTGCATAACAAGCGATGATTAGGGTTGGACACGTTTTCCGAAAATTCCAAATTTACAGGTGAAAATCGAACGCCAAACCATACATATATATATATATATATCAGAAATTTGAACGCTGAAATCATACGATGGTAAACCTACACGTATATATATATAGCTCTGTTTATATATATACGACGTTAATTGACTATATACTATGTATTACATGCAAAATGGATGATTCAATTTATTCGCCATTATATTTACCCTAAGTCTGAATGCCTGCTTGGAAGGATATAATCATTTTTCGAAGGATAAAGATATATGTGGTGAATAGATATTTCATGCAGTGTTTTATATATGCGAGCGCCTTCAAATTAGTTTTACCAAAGTGTATATATACATATGGGTTATATGTATATATGTGTTATGAAAAGGTGTATGCGCATTCAAGATAATTTTATCCAAAGAAATATATATATGTGTTATATATAATTATATATATATTATTTATTTATATATAGGTGGTTTATATATTTATATATATATGTATTATGTATTGACCTATAAGTGATATACGTGATATAGGTGGTATTAGAAATGAATGTACATAGGGGCCATAAGAGGGGCATAGGATTTTATGTACATGGGTGTACTGTAAACATTGAAAATATTAAATGTTATTAACAAGGGATAGTGGAAAAGAGATATTAAAATTTAAAGGAGATATTGAAGGGGTAGAGGAAAATATAACAATAGATGGAAATAAATACCCAATTTCTGAACTTGATATTCAGCCAACCTGTAAATAACAATGAAAAAAAAAATAAAAAAAATTTCCTTAAACTCGAGGTGTTACAAATGGTATCGGAGCCCAAGTTGCAAAAACTGGGTTGTCATTATTGTGCTCACTGAATTCTGAATGTTATTGGACATTGTAGAGATTTTTTGTTTTTTTGTTTTACTGATAAAAGTTATGAGTGTGTACAGTGGTGCTAAAATGGCTGAAGAGGGAGGAATTTATGTGGATCTACGTGACAAATTTGCTACTCCAGATCCCAATGCCCCGGTAATGGCCATGTTGCATAGGATGCAACGAGAATTGGCTGAACTAAGAAGCCAGAATGACATGTTTTCATCAGCCAGTAAGGAGCAAGAAAAGCTCATCAGAGAGCTAACTTCCCGGAACAGCCAGGAAGGCGAAGGTTCTGGAAAAAGAAAGATGGATGAGTCTGAGGATGAGGATGCAGCTAGACATCAACATAAGCAGAAAAGAGAATTGCAGGGAGAATTTAGAAAGATCAAACCTCCCTCCTATGATGGGGAGAAGGAAGAAGATGTTGAAGCTTGGTTGCTGAACATGATTAAGTATTTCCAAGTTTATGAATATGAAAGCAATCTGAAGGCCAGATTAGCTGTGTATCAGCTACAAGGAAAAGCTACACTGTGGTGGGAAGAGACAAAGATGGTGCATGCCATTGATGAAAAGACAGTTACTTGGGAAGATTTCCAGGTTAAGTTCAAGAATCGCTACTTGAATGAGCGTTACTATGACGACGAAGCTAAAGAATTTCATGAACTTAGGCTGGGACAACTCACTATTGATGAGTTTGTCACTAAGTTTACCAATTTACTGAGATATGTCCCTTATATTAGGGAAGAAAAGGCAAAGGTGCAAAGGTTTTTGAATTGTTTGCCTACTGTGTACAAAGAGAAAATTGAGTTTGACAACCCAAAGACAATGGACGAAGCGGTTAGAAAAGCAAGATTATGCTATCAGCAGTTTAAAGGAAAGGCGGAACAAGGGAAGAGCTGGTTGAACAAGGGTGAGTTCAAGGGGAAAAGACAAAAACCAACATATTTAAGGAATTTTGGTAGAGATCATCAGAGAAAAAAGTTCAATAAACCAAAAGAAAGTCAAACTGCTCAGTCCCAAGTGGCTTCAAAACAAGTTGAAGGGAACAATAAAAAAGAAGGGACGGTCAGAATGAAGGAAACTTTGAAATGTTGGGGCTGTGGAGAACCCCATATGATGAGGGACTTCCCCCATCGAAATATTCATATGATCAGCAGAGAGCAAGAGGCAACAACAGTAAATGACATAGCCAGAAGTATACCAACTATTAGTGCAGCATTGGAAAATCGGCAAGCAGAACATCAAGCAACCATGGTGGAAATGGAGGGTAAGATTTCTGACCTACCTGTTACTGTTTTGATTGATCCAGGTGCTTCTTTGAGTTATATTAGTCCTGGAATTGTAGAAAAATGTAAAATTAAACTGGAAAAATTTCAGCAGTCGTGGTTGGTACAGCTGGCCACTGGAACTAAGAGAAAAGTTACACATAAGTTTCCCAAAACAGCAATACAATTAAATGGTTTTCCAACAGAAGTAACTTTGAACATATTTCCATTAGGATCCTATGATCTACTGATAGGAATGGATTGGCTGGAAAAGAAGAAAGCTCTGATGAACTGCTGGGATAAAACCCTGCATTGTGTGGATGAAGGAGGGAAACCTTTTATACTAAAAGGGAAACCAAAATCCATTTCAATAAGACAAATATCAGCCTTACAATTAAAAAGAACAGCTAGAAAAGGATACCAAGTTTATGCAGTTCATGTGGAAGAAGTAGAACAGAGGACTGAAGAAAATCTGCTGAATGAGTTACCGATGGTAAGGGAATTTAAAGAAGTTTTTCTAGAGGAGATTCCTCATCTTCCCCCCAAAAGAGAAATTGACTTTTCCATAGATCTGGTGCCGGGAGCCACACCTGTTTCCCGAGCGCCCTATCGGATGAGTCCGCCAGAAATTATGGAGCTGAAGATGCAGCTGCAAGAATTACTGGATAAAGGTTACATTAGACCAAGTGTGTCTCTGTGGGGAGCACCTGTTTTATTTGTTAAAAAGAAGGATGGAACTTTTAGGATGTGCATTGATTATCGTCAACTGAACAAGTTGACCATTAAGAATAGATATCCACTTCCTAGAATTGATGATCTTTTTGATCAAGTGAGAGGGGCCTCGGTCTTTTCAAAGATTGACTTAAGAACTGGTTATCATCAGCTCAGAATCAAGGAAGAAGACATCAGCAAAACAGCCTTTCGAACCAGGTATGGACACTACGAATTTGTAGTCCTACCTTTTGGTCTGACAAATGCCCCTGCCACCTTTATGTGCCTGATGAATAGTGTGTTAAATAAGTATTTGGATAAATTTGTTCTGGTGTTCAAAGATGATATTTTGGTCTACTCCAAAAACAAAGAGGAACATCAAGAACATTTACAGATAGTGTTACAAACTCTGAAATAAAATCAGCTATATGCTAAGTTCAGTAAATGTGAATTTTACAAGGATAAGATTCAATATTTGGGTCATATTATTTCCGAAAAAGGCCTTGTAGTTGACCCTGAAAAGATAAAAGAAATTAAAGAATGGCCAGTCCCAACTGATGTTTCAGCAGTAAGGTCATTCATGGGCATAGCAGGCTACTATTGTAGATTTGTGGAGAGATTTTCTGCCATAGCACATCCTATCACGTCATTGCAAAGAAAGGGTGTCAAGTTCGTGTGGACTGAAAAATGTCAAAACAGTTTCGAACAATTAAAACAAAGACTTATTTCAGCCCCTATATTAAAAATTGCTGATCCTGATAAAGAGTTTGTTGTATGTACAGATGCTTGTAGAGAAGGGCTGGGAGGAGTCTTGTTGCAGGAAAATTTAGTTATTGCATATGAATCTAGGAAACTGAAAATACATGAACAAAATTATAGTGCTTATGATTTAGAATTTGCAGCTGTTATCCATGCTCTGAAAATGTGGCGGCACTATCTTCTGGGAAAAAAGTTCACATTGATGACTGATCATATTAGCCTTAAATATTTTTTTTCCCAAACTGACCTGAATGCAAGGCAAGCCAGGTGGCTGTCCTTTTTAAATGAATTTGATATGGACATAAAACATATCAAGGGAAAAGAAAATAAAGTTGCGGATGCATTAAGCAGGAATGCTTGTCAAAATTTAAACAGTATTGGGAGTAGTGGCCAGATTGAGATAGAAGAGTTGGTGAGAAAAGCAGCAAGCCAAGACCCAAACTATGACACACTCTTGGTGAAACTACAGAAAATAGATAAAACTGATTTCACTCAAAATAAAAAAGGGCTACTATATTACAAAAACAGGTTGTATATTCCCAATGTAGAGTCAGTAAAAAGAGAAATTTTGGATTAATATCACAAACAGCCTTATGCAGGACATCCAGGATACCAGAAGATGTTAACAGCCTTGAAAAAGAAGTTGTTCTGGCCAGGAATGAAGAGAGATGTGGCAGAGTATCTAAGTAGGTGTATGGAATGTCAACTGGTTAAGGTGGAGCATCAACATCCAGCAGGTCTTTTAAACCCTTTGCCAATTGCAGAATGGAAATGGGACACAGTTTCCATGGATTTTATAACAGGACTACCTAAAACCAAATACCAACATGATTCTGTAATGGTGGTAGTAGACACTTTAACCAAAGCTGCCCACTTTATACCAGTGAAATCTACTTTCGGAACAGCTCAAGTAGCGAATACTTTCCTGAAGGAGATAGTAAGGCTTCATGGAGTTCCCAAAGTAATTGTTTTAGATAGAGATGCTAAGTTTACAACAGCATTTTGGAAAGGATTGTTTGGAGGGATGGGTACTAAGCTGAATTTTAGTACTGCCTATCACCCTCAAACTGATGGGCAAACAGAAAGGACGAATCAAATTTTGGAGGATATGTTGAGAATGTATGTGATGGATAGACCATCAAAGTGGGAGGAGTATCTGCATTTAGCTGAATTTGCCTATAATAACAGTTACCAATATTCTATTAAAATGAGTCCGTTTGAGGCACTATATGGAAGAAAGTGTCGTACTCCTTTGAGCTGGAGCCAACCAGAAGATAAACTAATGTTGGGACCTGATGCTTTACAAGAGATGGAGAGGATTGTTAAACAGATACAAGGAAATATCAAGGCAGCACAAGATCGCCAGAAAATCTATGCTGATAAGAAAAGAGTGCACAGAGAATTCAAAGTAGGGGATCATGTGTATTTGCGCATCAAACCCAAAAAGAGCACACTTTATGCTGGAAGTTGTGCAAAACTTGCTCCTAGATATTGTGGGCCTTTTGAAATTTTAGAAAGGGTGGGACCAGTGGCTTACAAGCTGGCCTTACCACCCCATGTTAGAGTGCATGATGTGTTTCATATTTCATTATTAAAAAGATATGTACATGATGCTTCTCACAGAGTTGATTGGAATGTTGTACAGGTGGAACCAGAAGGGGAGTTTCTGCCAGAACCGCTTCAAATATTGGAGCGGGAAGAAATTGAATTGAGAAACAGAACAGTGGCCAGAGTAAAAGTGCAGTGGAAGCACTTTACTGCTGAAAAAGCTAACTGGGAAAGGGAAGCTGAAATGATGGAGAAATATCCATTTTTGTTTAAGTGAACTCTAGTAGTTGAATAACAACACCGAGGACGGTGTTTATTTTCAGAGGGAGAATATGTAACACCCCCAATTTCTGTGTTGAATTTGAAAAATTAGATATTTGAACTTTAAATCCTAAGGGGAGTGGACCCCAAAGGATAATTATGGTGTGAATGTATTTGAATATTTAATTTGAGGAAATAAATAAAATGATTGTGCATTTTGACCAAGATGAGAATTAGAGATCACTTGCCAAATCCATGAGATGGATAAGGCAACAAATCCCCACAATCTTTCAAAAATCCTTGAAAGAAATTAATTTAGATTTGAGGAGGAATCTAAATTTCCCCAATGATGAGGAAAGTAGTTGGGAAGAGGTAAGAAAAGTTGGAAAAGCTGAGGAAAAGCATAAAACAACTTTAAAGAGTCCCAAAATGGGAAGCCTAGGCTAAACAGGAAAGAAAGCATCCTGCTATTCTGGACGCAGAATTATAAACATGCTTTGGGGAAATGTGAGCTTAAATAAGCTGCTCCAAAACAGATCAGAGGTTGATCTGTGATGGAGGTGATCTCAGCTCGGGGGTGAGTTCTGGGAGACAAAGAGGACTCTACGGTTGGGAGGTTGGTCATTTGCAATAGTGGTATGTTTCTGAAATTCTCGTTAATTTGAATTATTATGGTATGAATTGGCTACATATAAAATAAATTTGAATGGTATGATTGATTTTAGTACTACATTTAACAAAATCCATTCCAAGGCATTCACCTTCTAGATTTTGTTTAGTTGTAGACTAGAAATCTATAGAGTAGAAACCCACAGAAACTTTAAACCAAGGACGGTTTAAAACTGAGGGTACTTAGTCTCCATAGATAATTAAATACTAACCTGTCTCATATCAAGGTGGAATTATATACTCGTGGATATGCTAGAGAAATATTGTAGCAGAACTGAAAATCACATGGTACATTAAAAGAGAAGTAAAAACCTTTGAATATGTATTTTGAGTTCTTTCTAGCTCCAGATGTAATTCCCCTCTATAAAAGTGTTATGGCATCTATAGCAATTAGAGTGCACATTCCATTCCTTAACTTACCTCTAAACCTTTAAATGCAAAACGTAGCAATAGAAATTAATTAAACGTAAGGTATGCTACCAAATTTATTACATAACACATGTATATACACTTAAAAAAAAATAAGAACAACAATATAAATTCCGAGAGCTAACCATAGCTCGCTTTAATATAAATTGCAATACATGTATATGTGAGTAAAACAAGAAAATAATATAAGTACCGAGAGCTAAAATCATAGCTCATTTTAATATCGATTTCAGAGAAAGTGTTAAATGAAAATATTGCTATTCGAATCATATAGGGATTCTGTTGATTTCTGGTCAAATTATATTTATTATGGAGACGCACAAAGTAGGTTAAACAAACATAATTTCTCCGTCAAACAAACATAATTGAGGCCGCGACACTTTCGAGTCCTTTTATACATTAGACAAACCGAAACAAAACTATGAAATAACGCATCAAAAATAATGGCCGACGACATGACTACTTGCTGTGTGTGAGCTTCATGCAACCGATTTAAATAATTTTTATATGACGGAGGTATTATATTAAAACTCCCAAAGTCAGCGTGACCTGACCTATGCTCGGGAGGAATGCTATCATCATTAAAATAATAGGAATAAAAGCGTTGAACTTTCGTTAAGGGATGTGGATGACCAATATAATATTTCGGTACCCTTTCCTTGCATGAATCATTAGTTAATACCACGAGTAAATTGAAAGGAAAAATATTGAAGTAGTTATACCCTGACGAGTTCAAGACGCCTTTGATTTTTGCTGACTGAGACAGTTTAACATAAATATACAATCGTAGCCATAGAGTAAGTTGACAGATAGCTGTTGATTTCGAATGATAACAGAATGGTGAACACACATACCAACAAAATTGAAGCATAAATCGCTACAACCGGAAGAAAGAAATTAGGGGTTTACCTGTGGGTAGGGTTTCCTTCCCACCCTTTCGTCGTGTTGACAGTAACCACATTAAAACGTGAAAACCATACGATGTGCGAGGAAATTTGAACGCCGGTTGTGTAGCGACTGTCAAATCTGGGTGCGGAGAAACCTAAGATCCCGCACTCGGACGTAGAAAAAAAATAGATTAGGAAGAGTCTCGGTGTATAGCCATTTGAAATGCCTGCAAAGGGTTCGGCACATGCAATACATATTGAATGCAGAAATGATAAATTAATGAAACAGAACTCTCACAAGATATACAACTAGGGTTTACATCCGAGCAGATTTGCAAAACTATGGTAAGAATAAAACGAAGATTAAAACGCGCTAAAGGACAGGCTAGATCTCTACCTCCAGGGAACAGACTGAGACGTCGACCTCCTGCCCTCTCTGCGCAAACATACAATAGATGATTAGATACTGTATTATCGAACAAAAAAATAAAATGAAGTAAGGATCTTCAAACGTAAGGAAATATAAAACGAGGGGATTCAGAGAAACGTGAAACCTGACGCTGGAAACCTCCAGCGATACCAAAGGCCCTCAATATAACTTAACCTCCCTACACATGATTCACATCGCAACTTAGATGAAGAAGCCGAAGGGAGTCAAGCATAATACCAGAAAAAAATAAGATAGGAAGGATCTGGTAAATAGATCGACAAAAGAGTCTCCAATTAAAAAGAACACTTGAAACCCTAATCCCACTGTCGCAGAACTTCAGAAAATCCTGATGTTGATTGAGAAACCTCAGCCACGTTGATAGGAGGGTACCAAGTGATGTTAAGGGGCGCAGAGTAGGTATGGCATCGTATGCACGTAGGTACTGGGTTAACCCTAGACCTAACAACTGCCAGAGGCAGAGCTCAGCGCACATAGTACTTGCACCAGCCCGAACTGACAATTAGCAATCCACATGTCGAGTTCTTGCTGGACAGGGGTCGATGTACGCCGCCGTTGGCTACTTTCCTCTCACGGGCGAGATGTGGTTCCTGCAAACAAAAACTAACGAAATATTATAAACCAACCCACACGTCAAAACTAGCCGAATAGAGCACTGTGCTATGCGGCTCATACAGTCCATAAATAGTATGAGTATTGAGTACTATACATATGAAAACAAGACGCATGTGCACTGGTTTCAAATCAACAACAACTATAGTGATAAACCGTCGCCAGGTGAAATGAATTCGGAGGATAATGGTGTTACGCCAACACGCATATTGTCGACATTATGATCTGTGGTGGTATGCGTATCAGTATGAACTGATAAGGAGTTTCCACGCTGCGATCAATGCGATAAAGAATGTAACGTGAATAATGCAGCAAGTTATGATTGATTTGAACCGTAATTTACGGGTGAAAATGTAAACCTACACGGATATATATATATATAACTCGACATAGGAGTGTTTAATTGACTATATACTATGTATTACATGCAAAATGGATGATTCAATTTATTCGCCATTATATTTACCCTAAGTCTGAATGCCTGCTTGGAAGGATATAATCATTTTTCGAAGGATAAAGATATATGTGGTGAATAGATATTTCATGCAGTGTTTTATATATGCGAGCGCCTTCAAATTAGTTTTACCAAAGTGTATATATACATATGGGTTATATGTATATATGTGTTATGAAAAGGTGTATGCGCATTCAAGATAATTTTATCCAAAGAAATATATATATGTGTTATATATAATTATATATATATTATTTATTTATATATAGGTGGTTTATATATTTATATATATGTATTATGTATTGACCTATAAGTGATATATGTGATATAGGTGGTATAAGAAATGAATGTACATAGGGGCCATAAGAGGGGCATAGGATTTTATGTACATGGGTGTACTGTAAACATTGAAAATATTAAATGTTATTAAAAAGGGATAGTCGAAAAGAGATATTAAAATTTAAAGGAGATATTGAAGGGGTAGAGGAAAATATAACAATAGATGGAAATAAATACCCAATTTCTGAACTTGGTATTCAGCCAACCATGTAAATAACAATGAAAAGAAAAAAAAAAAATTTCCCTTAAACTGGAGGTGTTACAGAGGAAAAGGTATAAGCTCTTATCTTGGTTATGAAGATATTAACTTGGCTTTTCATTAATTTAAAATCTATTAACCCTAATCATATGATAAGATAATTTGCGTCTCTTTTGGTACCAATGTATCCCCTAAGATGTAGCAATGGGTTTTGAACAAGTTTGAAATCAAGCTTCTAAATTGTGAAGCCTACAACTTATCATTATCAGGTGGAATCACTACATGATTTCTATTCCTATTCTTTGTTCCTTTCTTCTAGTTGTAGGAAGATGAAAATAATTACAAAAAATTCTTGTGTGTGAAGAATGGAGGGAAGGAGATCTTCCTCTAGTTTTATAGGCATCTATACTTTTAATAAGGGAGGGAAAATGCCCTGGTTTGATTGATGTGTGAGCTTACGGAGTAGTGTTTTCAATTCAATGGTCAGTGCAATGAATGGTCACATATGGTGAATTCTTGTTCAACATTTCATTTACAATGATACTCTTCTAGGGGTTATTAAAGGTCCATTTGGAATCTATGATATAACCATTGGTGGTGTTTCTGCAAGATATCTATGCATTGAATCCAACAAGATAATGATACATTGACTCCTTCTATTTGGAATACAGGAAAATGATACATACTGCCAGATATCTATGCATTGATTCCAACAGATAAGTCCATGTGGAATCTATGATATAACCATTGGTGGTGTTTCTGCCAGATATCTATGCATTGACTCCAATAGGAGAATGATACGAACTGCCAGATATCTATGCATTGACTCCAACAGGAAAATGATACATAGCACTGGGTTTTGAACAAGTTTGAAATCAAGCTTCTAAATTGTGAAGCCTACAACTTATCATTATCAGGTGGAATCACTACATGATTTCTATTCCTATTATTTGTTCCTTTCTTATAGTCATAGGAAGATGAAAATGATTGCAATAAAATCTTGTGTGGGAAGAATGGAGGGAAGGAGATCTTCCTCTAGTTTTATAGGCATCTGTAATTTTACCGAGGGAGGGAAAATGCCCTGGTTGGATTGATCTATGAGATTAGGGAGTAGTGTTGACAATTCAATGGTCAGTGCAATGAGTGGTCACATACGGTGAATTATTGTTCAACATTTCATTTACAATTATACTCTTATAAGGGTTATTAAAGGTCCATTTGGAATCTATGATATAACCGTTGGTGGTGTTTCTCAAGGTCTCTGGATCAACTATCATTTAAAAAATTTGGCAGGCATGGTATTTAGTGTCCAGTCACCTACATTGGGACTTTGCAAGCCATAGAAATGCTTGGCATATAGTAGTGAGATCTATTTATACCCTCCCATTGGACATGAAGCTATATGGTTTAATATCTTTTTCTTGTAGGTAAGAAACTAATAACAAAATATATTGTATGTGGGGGAATTTGTTTGACAAGACAACGATCACTTTGTTACCATGGAGAGTATTGATTGATCTCAATTGGTACAACCTGCTAACAACATTCCTTTTCAAAAACTCTACAAGATCATTTGGAGTCTAGTTTGGTCAAGATGAATTTGAGCACTCAACAATTTATTTTTTACACTTGGAAATGGTATTATGGGAAGCCCTTTACATATTAGAAAAATAAAGAACTTTTTCTATGCTCTGTAACACTACTCACTATTTGTGGCAAGTACTCAACATGTCAAATTTTCTTACCAATATGGTGAGCTGACTTGACATTTTGGTCGAATCTAATTTAATTCTAGACAAAATTGGTTGGACTATTTGTAGCTGAATTGGCTTGTTCAAGAACAAACTATCTCAAAGGGCTTGATGTCTTCTTGAACATTTAGGGTTAATTCATTTCAAATGGTGAACTTATTTTCTATTTGTTACAGGTGTGCTTGCATCTTAATATAGAATCTAGGAAATTTTTTTGGGGGAATGATGTGGATATGCCAACTTGGTTGATTACAACATGTAAGAGCTAGAGCTATTATTATTTTGCATATTTTCCATTATATAGTTATGACGACTACCCCATCTGTGGATACCATTCCAAGCTTCATTGAAAATCTCTTTAGCCTAATCTAATCTACCTACTTTGCAGAAATTATCTACTAGCAAGGTGTAAGTATAAAAATTTGGCTTACAACCCTTACTTTTAATTATACTCAACCACTCCAGGGCCTCTTTAATCCACAAAGTTTATGTATTAGAAAGGTAAATTTAGAAATTATTTTAGTTTTCATTTTGTGTTTCCAAGTTAGATATTTCTTTCAAGTTTTCACATTTCTAGTTTTATTGCAATGTGGCATATTGATTAGGGCAGTACAAGAACAACCCCGAGACAATATGATCGCGGAAAGGAGCCAACAGAAGAACATGTAAAGTGCCAACACTTCTCTATCTTCAGGTATTTTAGTTATTTACATAATTCAAATAATATTATTTTTGTTCAAATATGCAAACACCTGGCCATGGTACACCTGATGATTCCCTTTACGAGGAAGAGCTTTCTTCATCCCTATGTCCATTGCTGTTGCTGTGAAAAAAGGTGTGAAAAGAAAAGTTGGAATTTGAGAATTTGGTAGACGCTTTGCCTCAAACACCTGAAATAGAAATGAGGATAACAGAACTTATGACCTAGCTAGAAACATATAAGGTAATAATAAAAAATCAAAAAGATATTTTTTTTGTTCTACATGAGATGAATTGTGATAGTTTGATTTTTAATTTTTACATTAACTAAAGTAACAAAAAATTTCTTTTGTATGTCGCGTTATCTGACACATGTTACACCCGATGTTGGTGGTAGTGGGACACAAGGGAAATAGATTGCCAAGTGAGCCTCTCGTACACCTTCTACACCTTTAGGTGGCAGCCAAGAAATGCACCCTGCTCAAGAAAACACCCAGCCAACCACCAAACATGTTGGTAGTGATGAGGCTGATATGGCCAACTATATTATTGCATTTCCTGGAGCTACACGTGTCAACTCCACAAGGACCATTAATGGTACATTGTTTGTGAATGATGAAGGTGTCCCTATAAAGCACATACAACTCCCAGGTAAGTTTTAATATTTTAACTATTTCATCTACTCTATCTAAAACATATTTTATCATGATTTTTATTTTTAAATTAATGATAATATCTTTTTTAATAGGAAAAAATATGAGTTCAGGTTTTTTTACAAGGGTCAGTAACTTTCAATTCGCTTGTATACTGTTGTGAATTCTGAAATTCAACTTTGAAAAGAACTGAATTGTCTAAGCTTCCCCTTTTAGGAGGTAGGCATTTAATGAACAGTTGCTCGGGTGGATGCAAATACTGAAATATGTGGAGACACCTATGAAATTTGTACTTTCAATTGAAATTTAACCCTGAATACGACATCCTCAAATTCCTGAAAATGGTGGAAACATCATGCATGAAGGAAAAAGAGAAAAGGGAAAGAAAGAAGGAAAAAATGCCAACTGGACTTTGAGAGTAAATTAAAACTTTAATTCAGTAGCTTTAATTTTCTCTATGTCTAAAATAAAAATGTGCTACGTCATATCTAATTTCAATATTTTGATGATAGGTTTCCTGACACCTCAAAGGCAACCAAAGATAGGATTGAAAAAAATGGCCATCACAAGCTAGGCCAGGGTGGCTACTTGAAATTAGCCGCAAGAATTATAAGTAGCTAAACATATTATAATTAATTGTATCACCTTCCAACGTTTTTGTAATCCCATCAAATAACATTAAAAATACACAATCATATGTATTTTATGGTGACAACTTTGGAACAAAAACTACAGAGGAAGATAAAAATATCACTTTCCATTCCGGCTATGAAGCCATAGTTGAATATCGTAGAAGCTTGGGATAGGTCCCAAGATCCAGAATGCCAGATAAGGTAAAATGTTAACCTTTCAATATGTTTGTTTTAGTCCATAAATGTAATGTCTAACAACTTTGTTTAAATCAGGGGAGCAACACTTTCAATGAGCCAAGTAACCCAGTTGTAAAGAAGTGTGTTGAGAGTGAAATATTGCCAGAAGAACATGTTCCTAACATGCAACCTGATCATTCTAGTAGGGACCAGGTTGGAAATGCTACTATCAGTGAGGGCCATGACTGTAATTAATTTCCACTTATAATTTTTTCTAATTATACCTTGATGGTTGTCCTTATAATTTTTTTTGTTTAAATGACAGAGAATGTTGTACTTGAGGATCTTACCACCAAAGAGGAAGACAGGGCAACAGTCCGAATGGTGACAAATGGTGCACTAGGTAAATAATCTCATTGTAATTTTTTTTATTAATATTATTGAACTAGTTCAATGATATTTAAAAACTGACAATTAAAATTTAATATTATCTGTTTTTGTAGGCGATGCCCCGTCACTGCATGAGACCAGACATCATGACTACGCAACTAGATTGGCTCTGTGGGAAAGGCACGAAACAGGAGTAGAGTACGATGATGTTGATGATGTGGTTAGGAGCTTTAGAAGTAGGAAGAAGAAAAAAAAAATTGATAATGTAAAATATTGTATTATTATAAGACAAATGTTACCATAGTTGGAAAGTTTTTTGCATTATATTAAAAACTCATTTATCATATTATTTTTATGTCAAGCACTTTCAATGTTTTCTTGCGTACTTTTTGTTGCATTATTTTTTTATTAGTTATTGAATATTTTTTTCTGCTCATGAAAGTAAAAATTGAAATATAGATTAGGTATTGGGGAATTGAGAGTGATGTGAGGAGGGGGAGGGGGGCCATAAGAGCTTCCACCTTCACGTGGTTGGCCCTGTTTAGTAGAGAATAATTTATTGGAGCGATTTAATCTTGGAGAAAACCTCCCTCAATCCAACGTAGAAACAAAAAAGTCACTGTTGACTTAGTTGCTATTCTTTCAGATCATGGGAGGCTTGTTCCAAGTTCAAGAGACTCCAATAAATTGTTCTTGAAACAAAGAGGAGCTTATTCAGGTATGTTTTGACATTTTCAACATATGTTCTAGCATTATCATAAGAATTCATCTTAGAGTAAAAAATACTACATCAATTAGTTGTATTTATTGTATAGATAATTATGGATTTTGAATGACTTGGCAGTGCAGGTACAAATCTTCTTGCATCATGAGCAATACAACTTTTCAACCAGGATCATGTCCAGGATATTTTTGCTTGTGCGCTTGAGCAGGTTTGTAGTGTCACATTTTGTAAGTTCCTTTATAGTTCATAATTCAATATTAAGCTTGCTCATGATTATTATCTGGTTTTTTGTATGTGTTTTTTCATCTATTTGATTGTAAGAAACTTTGCATGTTTCCTGTTGTTCACTATGATTTCTCCATTTACCACTCCTAGGATGAATCTAACTTTATTGTTCAATTTTAGAAAATCAAGTTGAAGGTTGTCCAATTGAACCTTCTTTCTCTTTTCATATAATTCAAGATGGATATGATAGAAGTGCTCCAAAACTTGCTCAGGGGTCTCATATTTATGATTGATTCCCTTTGAGCCAAAAAGATGCATGTTACTTGTACTAATTGTAGTAGTCAGTTTGAATTTCCTTAAAAAGCCCTCTTCAAGTGAAATATTCATATTATCTTTAGACAATGACACCTCTAAATGGACCCTGGTATCAATATTGTATTCCTTGTAGTCCCTTATGAATGGTTCTTTAATCTTATCATTCCCAGTCATTAATGCTTCCAGAAATTCCTTGTAATCCTAAGTCCACTTACAAATAGGAAACTCTATAATTCTTAATGTTGTCTTATTAATTTCCTCTATGATGCCACTAGTCATGTATAGGCTCAGATCATATCCAGATCCATAAGCTTGTATAGTTTATATGAGGATAGTGTTTCCCTAATCTACATTATCTCATATTGGTCTTTTATAAAAAGTACGTTTCAGTGTTACTCTAATGTATACTACAATGTCCATATTCATCATACAGGTTAAGGATAGAGTAATAGCATACAATATTCTACCTAATAAATCATCTTGTATTTCAATAGCTAATGTGGACATAGGTGTAATGTAAGCTCAATACTAAGATATGCCTGTTCCTGTTCTAGCTCGATATCATTGAATATGCTCTTTCCAGCTTTGATTAGTGAAAAGAGCTGGATTAGCTTAAGCTGAGTAATGTATTCACCCTTATCTCTCTTCCATGATTACCATGCATTAGTTACAATGATAATAGTTATATGGAACTAAAAACAGATTGGTATATATAGGAGACCTTATCGTACTTATGATGCCCATCTTAAGCTTAGTAACTATCACTATATCACCTTACTTAATATTGTAGTAAGCTCTATTGAATCTATAAGCTTAGTGATTTCACTATGCTATTAGTACTAATGAATCAAGTCCATTGAATCAGTGACCAAGATTTTCTTGATGTAACTACACGTAATGGAATAACACATATTCGTATAAACATGATATCCTTAATATAGGTCTTAGATTATAGTGACCAGGAACTCCATATTCAAGCTAAGCTCCTTGTTATGACGTAATGATCTCTATTTCCCTATTCATTTCATACCTTATTAACACTAACCGAAATCATAGTAATAAGTACATAGCCTTACTAGCTCTATGCCAACATGTGTATCTTATAAACCTTAAGTAGAAACACAGTTTGATTGCTAATGTTTATATAATAGCTGATCTTGTATGATTGGTTATTCTTAGCATTGATATGAGTGTATCATTATAGAAGCCATAGTGAAAGATCTCTACCTGTATCATGACCATATGAAGTTGATCATTGTAGAAGTCTATGTTTCCCTATTCAACACTCTCTAATCTATATCTTAACCATATTCAAGCTATTACAGAGATCAGTCTAAGCTTAGTAATTGACGTTGATGCTGATCCACCCAAATATTCTCTCCATGATTCATACTCAAGCATGGTATAGAAAGATAATACCTGTCACATTACCAACCCTCGTTTGACTTCCGGCTAGATCTCGTCCTACTCAAGAGGGGGGGTTCTCCCTAAGATATGATTTCTAGGGTTTTAAAGGTTTTGAATATATTTCTATATTTTTGTTCAAATGGTCCTATGGTTGATTGAAAGGCTTAGATCGACTTAAATAACCTCAAGAAAAGTTCCCAAACACACACAATCAAGAAATTATAAGGTGATTTCAAAGAATAAACCCCTACAAAATGGTTTAAAACATCTTTAAAAGGAAAAAAGGTGATGGACGATTGAGGATCAATGCATTAGTTTTCCAATATATTTTTTTTTACATATGGAGTTTCAAGATTAACACAGTTGTAGACAAATTAGAATGGATTTAGGTTCAAAGACTAAGGGAGACATTACTTGTATTTATTAGAGGTTTGACCTAGATGTTCTATAGTCTTAAAGGATGGTTAAGGGGGGGAGATTTCACATAATTTGTGACCGCATTGGTGCCTTGTGCACATTCATGCTGCTCGTTTGTCGTTTGCTCCCTTGTGCCTTTGTTCGGTCAGGCCCGTTGTGTCATTTCATTTGAGGGCACCCGCCTAAACCTGTTCGGGTCAGGTCATTTCAGTTGAGGGTGCCCAACCAAACGCATTAGGGCATGGTTATTAGAGTCACCCAACTAGTAAAATTGAATATATGTCTTGTTGTTGCATATGCACATATTGGCAGTAAAGAGAGATTTCAGTTCATGATCATGTGGCGTGGGAACAAAACCTATGTAATACCTATGTGTGGGGTTACTTAAACCTATGCCTACAATCTTTACTGTTTGAATATCGGATTGTGTGGGGGTAGATAACTCGTATCCATGTCACATAGGCCCCATTCCCTTATGAAGGTTCCCCGAACTCTGCCCCCAATTTGGTTGATCTTGCTCAGCTTGAAAATTTTGAATTTTCATTGATGATTGATTTTCCTCTCGCTCTAATGCAAAAGGAAGATGAATTCATCTTTTTCCTCCATAATTTCCACATTCAAAATCTATTGTAGCTATTCATCTATGCTCATCTAGAATCACCACAAGTTGTACTTTTTTTTTGCAATGGATTCTTGATGTTGATCTCGACAAGATTTTTCCTCCTCAAAAAACATATCCTGGCTGTAAGCATGGCTGTGGTATGTTGATATTCAGACAAAACCTACAACTTGTAGCCCTTGATCTACTAGGGGTTACCTTGATATCAACGGTGGTGTATTCATACTCCTTCTGAATAACCAATAAAAGGTCAAGGAAATTGACCAATGTGTTGTCAAGTTTTATCTCATCCATCTCTGGGGCAAGCTGCTTTTCAACTAAATCCATTTCTTTTGATCTCAATTTTGCCAACTACTTCGTTCTCTCATATTATACCTGAGCCTTTACCTTTATATTCCCTTCTAATTTTGTAATAGTGTCATAGTGATGACATCTAACTTCTATGGAAAGACTTCCTAGTAGACAATACTTGTGACCTGGCTGAAGCCTCAACACTTTCAGAGCATCTGGAATGACCATTCCCTTATTCCGGTCATATGGTGGGGGAACCCCTTCAAAATCCCTTAGCCTAGAAAGTGTTGTAGCACCACGCTTGGTTTTGTGTGGAATCATTTCTCTAATTGTCTAGTAGTCAAATCCTTCTCTTAATTTATTGTCATTTTCCCATACCTAACCAATGAGAGCACAAGAACACCTATTTCTATAAAAGAACCTATAAATTCTCTTACTTTATTGTCATTTTCCCACAACTAACCAATGAGAACACAAGAACACCTATTTATATAGAATCACCTATAATACTTTTGTGGATTTCACTAATATCCCTTTAGTTAGTGTGTGCACAGTAGCCTAGTTCCTAAAGTGATTCCCGTACAATGATAATCCATTAGGTGTATTTGTTCTTAAAAAAATATGCGTGGATAGATGTCCCATTTATGGCCAATTTCCACCAAAATGGTTCCCCCTACATACCTATTAACTACATTACATTTATTTCATGACAAGACTACCCTAAAACCCACCAAATTTCTATCATATCCTTGATGTCAACAACAATTTTTTTGTTCAAGATATAGATAAGTTGGAACAAACTTAGCTCTAGAGCTCATCATATTTTTCCACCTCTAATGTTTATAAACCAATAGATATAAAATTTATAAAGCATGTGGGAGCCCTTTAAGTATCACCTTTCCTATATTGACTCGGTCTTAAAAATCATGGAAATTGTACATAGATGAGTTATCCTTAATAAACCAAAAATTTCATTGAAAATAATCATTCATACCATAACATTAGTACTTCCCTTTCAACCACATAAAACTTATTTTTAAGTTACCATAATTCATCTTTCATATCACATAATTAGATTAAAAAATCAACCAAAATCCCTAGTTTATGAAATAAAAATTCAACAATTTTATATAATTAATAATTTAAATAAATGTCTTAGATATAACCTAATTAATAATTATTTATAATCAACAATACCACTTATTTACCGAAACCCCTTATTAACCCCAAGAAAAGTTTCACACATTTGAGTGGCCTTAAAAAACACACGTATTTTATTTTGAAATGTCAAAAATTTTCAAATATCAAAAGTCTTAATTTCCCTTGTTCATTTCCCTCCGGTTGCATGGTTTGTCCAGGGAAGGAGGGAGGATGCAGCCATAATGTCGCCGGTTTCGATGAAGGATGCAGCCATACTATTGCAGGTTTGGAGGAAGGATGCGACCATACTGTCGCAGGTTTGGAGGAAGGATGTGGTAAGTAAAGAATTTGATCCCAAGTGCCTGTTGTAGGTCTGATCTGATACATTTGGTTGAAGTCCGGTGATTTATTTGCTTCTACAGAAATAATCTACTCTGATACATCAGATCTTGATTTCCTTTGGTCCGATGATCAACAAAAATTATCATAATAGTCTTATGCCTTGTATACAGAAATCAATACTTGCCCCACGGATTCAAAGGCCCTTCATTCAACCCCTAGAGTTGTGGGATTTGGAGAAGTAAAAGTAAAGGAAAAGTGTATGATATTCTAAGAAGTTCTTTTTTGCATCTGCGGCAATGGTTGTTTGGTTTCTCTTTGTTTTAGTTTACTGATATGCCCATTTGGTTATTCTTTCACATGTAACTGAGAAGTTTTGGTTTGCATTGTGCAGCAACACATATCTGGTTTCGATGTGTTTATGTTAGTTGATATGATCATTTGGTTACTTTACCCTTATATTTGCAAGAAGTTTTAGTTTGCATATGTAGCAATGGATATTTGGTTTCGATGTGTTTTAGTTTACCCATAGGGTTTTGATGTTTTTTTTTTTGGCATTTGCTCCAATGGCCTTTTGGGGATTTATGTATTTTCAGCTCCATAGTGTCTGGTTTCCCTAATGGAGAACATGGAGTTGGTCCCAGGACCTGATACTTCTTCCTTGACTGATTTTATGGTTATTCCTAGAAGATTACAGAGATGAAATAAAGAAGTTTCCAAGAAGGATACTGTTCTTCTGAAATGGTGTGAGTGAAGGGAAGTTTTACAAAGTACTAGAAGAGGAACTAAGAGCTCTCAAGGCGGCTTGTAAAAGGTTTGAGAATTACAATCCCACCATTGCCTTTGTTGTGGTACAGAAGTGACATCATACGAGATTGTTCCATTTTGACAGGCCAACTATGGAACCAGTTAATTCATATGCTGGCGGGCGAGTTCACCATTCTGCCTCTCAAAATGCCCCACCTGCTGGGAAACAATCATCTTCGTCTTCTAATGCACATGACAATATTCATCCAAGAACTGTAGTGGATACTCTAATCACACATCCAAGAGAATTTGACTTTTACTTGTGCAACCATTCAGGCATCAAGGGCACAAGAAGACCAACCCATTATCATGTGTTGTGGGATGAAAATAATTTTCTATCTGATGAGCTACATCAGCTTATCAAGAATCTCTGCTACACCTTTGTCAGGTGCACAAAGCCAGTCTCTTTGGTGCCTCCTACATATTATGCTCATCTTGTAGCATATCAAGCTTGTCCGTATTTGGATAAGTCTGGGAGCATTTCTGAGACATCTTCCCGTAGATCAATTAGTTCTTTCGAGGCATCTTCTAATAGAAGTGGGCATTCCAGACTTTTTCCTTCAGTAGAACCTTCGCCCCTTCCCAAGCTCAATGAAAATGTCAAGAAATTAATATTTTACTACTGAAAGAAGACTGGGATATTTGTGAACAAACTTGTATAGCCTAAGCATGGGTGAAAGCATACATAAGTTTTGTAAGCTTAGTGAAATCTGAAAATTTCTTGTAGGCTTTTATTATAGTATGTTACCATTCCTCATTTTTGTCTCAATACTCTGAAGGTCCTAAAATTGCGACAAATTCCATATATATATACAATGCAATTCCATGATAGATTGAGATAAAGAAAAGTATTACCTTCAGGCTTGAGCTTCGGTGATTCTCCCTTCTACACCTTCTGATTCCAAGTGCCGTTGCAATCCTCAGTTCATTTACATTTTTAGGCATAGATGATTTTTTCCTACACATTTTATATCAGAATCCTTCACATAAATAAGAATATTTTGCCTTCGATGATTCCACGCTTCTTTGTTAGTGCTTATTTGAAAATTTTCCTTATTTTTTATGTTGTGATGGTGGACAATTTGGTTTCATATTATACTGATTATTATCTATCATTGTTGTTGTTGTCTATGCCATTGCTGCTTTTAATTGAGGCATCATTTTGTCAACCTTATCTTTTTATGTTGTTCAAAACCTTATGGTTTATGATTAGCTTTGCATTTTATCTTCCTGCAAGTTGAAATTGGGTCATAATCTTTGCAAAGTTATCATCCTACATGTTTCTTCAGGTATAAGGCTTCTTATTCTCTTGATTCCTTCATGAACAACAACCAGAATTAAATTTTTAGTTAGTGTTACTTCAAAATAACATTTGTTGGCCATGTCATTCCTGATCCTTTTACATCCGCGATTCCTGTTTCCTTTCCCTAGTACTGTCTTCATATGTAAACCATGTATTCCCTCTTTCAATGGATGCCATAATATTGTTATCATGGGATACTATTATTGGTTTAATTTAATGCAACACTTAGGGCACTTAGAATGGTTTTAGTGCTTATCTGCATTGCCCATTGGATGTTTTTTTATTTGAAGATCAATGAGATTGTTTTATTGCTGGTAATAGTGGACATAATTTTCCATAAAGATTGTCCTTGATTACATAAACAGTCAGTAATTGAATCATAATAAATGAATTCCTTTTAACTATTCTTGCATAATATTTCTGGTGAGAAAGCCACACGATTTTATATCACGTGGATATTCTTAGGTTGCTCAACCTAAATCATGAGCCAGATATAACCCGAAATCAATAACTATCAACTAATATTAGAATGGAAACTTTTGTAGCTGGACATATTTTCATTGAATTTCTAGTTTTTACTGCATGGAATTTTTTAAGTGAATAAGATAAGATAAAAATTTTAAGCCTAAAGGTGCAGGAGTGGTCAGGGCTACTCATAAAACATGAAGTACACTAAACTAAGTGGCACATGAGTAATGCATGAAATATCATGATCAAGGAATGTCAGGAAGGACAAAGAGAAGGAGCAGGGCTACATGACTGGGAAGTGACTGATGCAAATTCTGACAATGTCAGAATTTGGATAGGTTTTCAGGGGCTGGGTTGTGAGCTCCTAGGCAGAGATTGGCCATCTACTGATACTCCCTTCACACTCAAGGCTTCCCAAAAAAATGCTAGTGATGGAACATGGCTGGGTGGTACTCGGTGTGGGATGGATGTGGTGTTGAGGTCTCAAATCACTGGGATGAATGTTGGCCCAGTGGGGTCCTAGCTGAGGTTTGTGATGTGGTGTCATGCCAGAAAAACTGGCTGTCATTCTAGAGCAGATGTAAATCTCGCAGATCTAGATGCTAATGCTGCATGGGATCCTGCTTACCTCTTACAGTCCTCTGCCATCAAGAGGAAACATTTTGAAGTGAAAAATTTACAAATGGAATTTCAATTTGAATATTCCACTATAAGCCTATTATATAATCAAGCTTCTGTCATCATTTGAAACTCTGTTCTCTACTCATTTTTATTTTTCCTGATGGGTGAAGTGTTTCATTCCAAACATATTGGCCCAAAAATATTTTGCGCAATAAAAACCAGAAATTCAATGACTATAACCTAAACTAAGCTGTCAACGGTGCATCTATGAAGCATACGAGGGATAAAAAATATTGATTTTTCTACTTTTTTATCTTTTTCCTAGGTAGAACAATGTCTATAGGGCCTTTCTGCAAAAACCTAAAGTTTGTATGGGATGGATGAAATAAATGAGATTTAAGGCTATCTAGCTAGTTTTCATTAGAATAAAAAAAGGCATGCCTAGAAAACAAGAGGCTTTGTCTAGTTGGTGATAGTACTATAGTAGAGATTCCACCATAGTGATGGGATGGGTGTTGATGGTGCTCAATGGAAATGTCAGGCTAGGACTCTCATTTTATAAGAATTTGACTGTGGGGATTGAAAATTCATAACCTGCTGGTCTGGACCTGCCAAACCACACCAAGAACATGGGTGTGTTGGGAGCATGGATTTATGTTTGAGCCCCAAGTTTGTCCAGCCCAAAGTCAAACAAAACAAAAATGTACAAGATCCATTGGCCTAAGTTAATCTCACAAGATCGGCACAGATTACCTGGATTAGTTATACCTGCTACTGATCAGGTTGTAGGCCTTTTGGAATGTCGTTGAGTACTACACAAAGGTTTGTTACAATGCGATAAAATTTGAATTTCATAATAGTGATTTGTGGGATGCGCTAAGGCTATCTTTGGGGGGCTCTATAATCTCACATAATGAGCATGGAATGCCTTCAGTGATTTAACATGCTACTTACAAACATATTGGCCTATTTCACAATACCCAATGTCAACTCCAAATTCAACCTCTAACACATTGATTATAGTCCTATTGGCTTATTTTATAGTACTCAACATCGATACCAGAGTCAATCTTCAGAAAGCAACTAGGTTTAAGAAATAGTAAAATTTAAGAAGCATATATTGCATTTGTCTGCAAAAACCTAGGCAAAATACTTGTAAGGACAGTATTAGCCTCTACCTTGACAGATTGCATCCAAGTTTATTAATCACTTCAAAGCGAATTCGGGTTTGCATAACAATTTGCATGAAATGTTAATTTTTCAAGTCAATTTCAGGTAGCATTCAGGCTTGTTAACTATACTCTCATATACATTTGTGGTTTTAGCTTGTTGAATTTCATTTAAAAATAGTGAAATTGATGTTAAAGTGTTGACATTGTCACTTAATAGCTTATAGCCCTATACATACCATGGTTGTTGTGGACCTTCCAAACCTAGTCAGAATTTGGGCACTTAACACATTTAGAGTAATATTTGAATCCTTAATGCTATAAGAGTTAAATGAAATGTGTACAATTATGGATTCAACCAACAAAATACAAGATTAATTATATCACATTTACTTTTAACTACAGTTTTCAGTCTCCATTAACAGTTATGGATTTATGTAATGTACATTGTAGACAGGGTAATACTTTCAAACATATATTTTTAGAGATCAAATTCATTAGCAGGTTTCTTGTGATAGGTAAATTGATCGATTTTGGGCTTAAAATTGGTATAAAAAACAAGAAACAGGTCATACGAGTAGACCAAATTATAGAGTATATTGGTGATGTGGAAACTCGAGTAGGCAAGAGCGACATTTATTTATTTTTAATATTTTTTAATTTTCATCAGAAGAGCGACACTTAATTTCTTTTAAGTATTTTTTAATTTTTTTCTGAAGAGTGACGTTTAATTTTCTTCGAAAGAGAAACGTTTAATTTTTCGTCGAAAGAGCGATGTTTAATTTTTTTTCAATACTTTTTATTTTAAATTTTTGTCGGAAGAGCGACGTTTTATTTTTCGTTCGAAGAGTGACGTTTTCGTAGAGCAACGTCTATGTTCCGTTGGAAGAGCGAAGTTTAATTTTCATCGGCAGAGGGACGTTTTTTTCGTCAGAAGAGCGATGTTTGTTTTCGTCGGAAGAGCAATGTTGTGTTTTCGTCGGAAGAGTGACGGTTTGGATAATGTCAGAAGAGCGGCGACGTTCTGGAAACATCAGAAATAGTGTCGCTCTTCTGACACTTTATTGAAGTGTCATAATTGCGACGTAATGGCTAACCACGTTTTTCCCCACCCCAAACTGTCGCTCTTGCAATGCCTATGTGTCGAAATAGCGATGAATTAGCCGTCGGAAATTGGCCCAAATGTGTTAGTGAATAGAAATGAAAAATAACAAACTGTTAGTTTCAATACAAATGAAAAATAACAAACTATTATTTTCAATATAAAACCCTGTAAACAAAATTGAAAACATAGAATTAATAAATATATGTCTCACTTATGGGAATTAGACTCATATGGAACAACTCTAGGAAAAATGGAAAATAACAAACTATTAGTTTCAATAGAAATGAATAATAACAAACTGTTAGTTTCAATAGAGAACCCTGTAAAAAAAATTGAAAACATAGAATTAATAAATGCCAATGGGGAAGCCGCTATGGGATATGGAGAAATTTTAGTTTATAATAGCTCTAAAAATCAAACAAATCCCAGGTGAGCTACTACTTACCCCTCTACTTTCTTTGATGTTCCTGGATTTTTTTGCAGAGTTTATGAAACAAAGCCCAGGTGAGCTACTAGTTACCCTGCTACTTTCTTTAATGTTCCTGGCTTTTCTTGCTAAGTTTTATTTGGTGAGTGGTATCTATGAAGAGGCATCAACATCATTATCAGACGTGCTTCATAAATTTTTTAAAACTAAATTGATTAAAAAAAGGCCCGATGAAGTTCATGTTGTACATGATGAACCCACATAGGATAATGAAATCAATGAATTGGATAACATCATAGAGGCTGTAGACATAGTTTTTATGCAAGATAACAAAAATATATACTCTTCCATGTGATATCTTCAATCACCTAAAGAAACTCTTTGGTTTCATTTCCTTCATGCCATGTTTGTTCTTTTCACTTGGTATGTGTGTCCAGCTATATGAAGGAGAGTATCAAATTACTCGGGAAGCCTTTGAAGGGTTATTTAAAGCATTGGTTTTTTCCAAGACATGTCTTGGTATATTCCTTCATAGGCAGATTGACAAAAGACCCTTTGGAGCATAGCTCAAAATTCCCATTTATATATGAAAAAAATACTTGTAGATTATTGGAACTCTATGTTGCTAATATTGGACAGATTTTGGCAAGTTTAAGGCGTTTTATCTAGCATGTAGATGACACCTGTTTAGAGACTACTTTCACGTTTCCAATATTTTTCATCCTTGGGTACCTATTTCTTGTGGTATCCAATGATAGATTTATAATAAAGAGACATATTTTAATGATAAAAAAATTCATTTATAGCCAATAAATACCTCATAATCTGCGATAAGAAGATGTTTAGATGCTTTGCTAGCTAAAAATAAAATAAAATTAGAATAATCTCAGCTTAGAAGTTTGACCCACAATTTATAGGAAATATTTTGTATAGGGTTAAATTGATAAACAAATAATTCAAATTTTCCACACCGGAATCCATGTAATTGAATAAACAAACCTTTACCGCACAACCTCCAACCAAACCCAGCTTGTGTGATCGAAAAAAAAATGATAAAAAATTATAGGTCAAAGGAGTAGGACTCAATAGATGTAAGTGAATCCATAACTCAATGGCCTGATGTTGGATGTGTCCCACAACCATACTAAGTCTCACTAATGGAATGCCTTAAACTATTTTCATTTTCGGCCTTCCTCGCTTAAGTTTTGTTTGTTTCAAAATGACATGATTGAATTCAAATAAAACAACCTTCAGAAATTATTCAAAATGTCTAGCCCTTCTAGAATACCAAGTAAAATCAACAAACAACTCCACATCTTGAAAACCATGCCATTCATAAAATCTATTTTTTCAGTACCCTGAAATATACAGGGAAAGGAAGATAACAACATTTTAGGTAGGGAAGATAAAGATGTCCTAACATAAATCTTATACAAGCACAACCTTAAATTCCATTGTTTTGTACGTAAAGTACCATATTCACATTAAAGCATTTTATAAGGTTACTTTAAAACTAAAGGATTTCTCCCATTAATTAAAGGAAAACTTTAAGGCCTAGAAACTAAACCTAAAGTGGTTGAACTTCCATTGGATTTTATTCTATCTGTTGAGTGTTAACTTCTACAAGTTCTATAGGCAAAGTTTGTAAAGGGCCAGGTAGCCTTTGGATCTCATCTTTTGTGAAAGGTGACATGTCGAGTAAATGCCCCTATAGTCAATCTCTAGAAAAAATATAAATAGAAGTTATTCATTTTCATATCCATCAACCACAACCACTTTAAGGCAAATCATCTACATGTGTCATTTCTCCCATACATGTTTCATTTCTCCCATAAACTCTTAAGGCAAACTTTAAAGCATGTGTCATTGGCTTTTTCCCATTAATTTTAAAGCATGTGTCATTTCTCAAGGCTTTCTCCCATTTTTCACCAATGCATGTATAGAAAAGCTACTTTAAGTTAATTCCATTCTAGAAGATATATATCCAGTACATGCAACATTTTTCATCAATGCACATAGAAGAGCTACTTTCAATTAATTTCATTCTAGAACATATATATCGAGTACTTCAACATTTTTCAAAAATGGAAATAGAAAAGCTACTTTCAGTTAATTTCATTCTATAACATATCTATTTAGTACATGAAACATTTTTCATCATTGCACATAGTAAAACTACTTGAACAATTAATTTTGTTCTAGAACATATATAAATCCAATATGTGCACCATTATTCATCAATGCACATAGAAAAGCTACTTTCCGTTAATTTCCTAGAACATGCATATATCCAGTACGTGCAACATTTTTCATCAATGCACATAGAAAATATTCTTTCAGTTAATTTCATTCTAGAGCATATATATCCATTACTTGCAACATTTTTCATCAACGCACTTACAAAATCTACTTTCAGTTAATTGCATTCTAGAGCATATATATATCCAATACTTCTAGAACATATATATCCGATACTTGCAACATATTTCATCAATGCACATAGAAAAGCTACTTTCAGTGAATTTCATTTTGGAACACACACACATATATATCCAATACATGCAACATTTTTCATCAATTCATATATAGAAAAGCTACTTTCAGTTGATACTAGTGTGCATGTACCAAAACAATGTACATGTGCAAATTCTTGCACAGATAACATAACAAGGCAGTTCACTTTTTAGTTGAGTTCTAGAAGTTCTAAAACATGAATCCAAAGAGAATAAATTTTTGGGCAGTTCAATCAAAAAAATTCCAATGGAATTCCATCTTCAATGATCTGTTCATGATCGGATTTTGACATTTTCCATTTCTTAATTTTCATTTTTTTCTTTGATTGAACCTCTATCAACTTTATGCGTGTTGCACACACCAAGTGACTATTTGACAAATTATGACATAAGGTTCATAGTTTTCAAAGTAAACAAAATCCCCACTTTGATTAGTTTGTCTGAAAAAATAACCTTTCAGTATAATAGATCCTTCGTCATATGGAAACCCATGATCATTATAGTTTTATAATAATTTCATCTTTCGTTCAGTGAAATGCATAAAAAAATACTGACATTTTCATCATTGTCAGTAAGTGCAATTACAACAAAAACATCTCCTGCACAATAAAAAAAACTTATGTATTTAAATTTAGATCATAATTAACATGAAAATCTAACTTTAAAATAATTTTAGTATCTATTTCTAGACCTGTATCATTTGAAATCAATTCAAATGTTACCTTCTCTAACAAGATCATAAACTTGATCACCATCAAATGATAATGTAGTCTCCTCTGATTGTATTTCTTCAAACATTGCAACAAAAATTTTCCCCTTTGTATTTAGCTCTTTATGTTTCCTATATTTTACATACATTTTGTTTTCACAATCATCATTGGATTCTTTGTTTTCTATGCAAACATGACAAAAACAAGAATATTTTCTTTTATCCAATGCAAACACATTTGTGGGAAACTTTGCTTTAATTGAATGCAATTTTCGAGTCCCTTTTATTCTTTCAACGTCATTTCCAATTGATCTATCTACATCCTCAATCCCAACATGCCAAAATAACCTATATATGGAAAATTCAAAGAAGAATGTAAATATGATATCAAAATACCATCAAAGATAATCATTGTGATAAATGTACATTGTTTAAAATTGGATATCCAATAAAAATTATATTGAATGTACCCTTGCACTTCCCTTGATGGGTTAGTCTCATGGCTTAGACAAGCGATGCACCATTGAAAAAATTCTTTAGCGTCCGCAAGTCGGTTTGCAGAGGGGTTCACTTGATATCTTCAAAGTGCTTGTTTTATGCATGCCCCTGCACCGTCATGTTCTCCTTTTCCATGGCCAGTCTCAAAGAAATTCAAACAATGTTTAATACAGGTTTTCTTATGAAGACAGAAAAACCAAAATAATGATCCTGAAGATTTGAATTGACCTGCTCATCCATCTGACCATATCCAATGTTCATTGAATTTTATTCCACGACTTTTCAAGGAGTCATAAATCTTTCCAAAACAGTGTTGTACAAAATATGTATCATGTGTACGATTGTCACTGATATAAAAGTGATATTATTTAATAACATGCTGATTTTCATTGTTGTTTTCTATATGATTGAATTTTTTTTAGCATGTCTATATAGAATATGGACGAGCATAGAGACTTGGTCAGAGTGATGGTATTAACTCTGAATTTATTTTTGTAGAAAAAACGTGCAATTTTGTGCAAAATCAATTACTGAAAAAATGGTCCCCGGTGGAAAAAATTCATGGGATTTTTTGAATTGCAAGTCTTGCCATCGAGCTCTATGGGAATGCTTGGTGTAGTTATAAATTTATGCCTCAAACATTCTCAAGAAATCTATCACACAAATTTCTTCTTCTTGTAATTCAATTCTTTTAGTACTATTTGGACTTTGAATCGATGTATGGATATATTCATATCTCTTCCATTTCACTTTCATGTTGGACAATGATTGATCATTTATATCAGTACGATATTTGTTTTGAAATTTAGTCAAATTTCCATAATCATTGCATTTTTTACCACCAGCACATTTCTTTTCATAAAATCATTCATCACTTTCTCTTCCACATAGAATTTGAGTTATGAAATCACGGATAGTGGAAGGATGAGGTGAATATTTCCAAAATGTTCTACCAAAATTAAGGAATGTGTCAGAATATAATGGAAATTCCACATGATAATGACAAAAACAAGTGCCGTGTACAGTGATAGGTTTTACATACCATGGTTTTTTTTTAACAAAAGCACTGATTGAGACATGAATTTAATGATTCTCCTCTTTGAAATTGTTGAAAAACTCTATCTGAGTGATTTCCAAGAAATGTTTTTCATGTTCTTCGTACTTATTTCGTGCTATTCTTCTTCGCATCACATCCCTTGGATTTGGCGAAACACGTGAATTTTTCTTCCAATATTCATATATTATTTTTTTTACATTTTCTCCAATTCTATCTTTGTAAGGTTGCCTACAAATAGCTCTCCAACAAGCGAGCTCATCATTTACATCTATTTGCAACCAAAATTTTTGATGTTTGTGCAAAGTTTTTTGTGAGGTTCCTAATGCTCGTGCCATAGATTTTACCAAGAAAATATCTTTAGTAGTTGGTGAAACGAGTGCCATATGTATTGCTCTACGTAATACTGAAACATTTTTCTGTCTAGATCTTCTAATTGAATTTATAGCACTATTTATATTTTGTATCACATTTTTCTTCATTGCTTTTAATATTTTGTCGATTTTTGAATACCCAATAAAGTCGTAGCTTCTTTTAATTTCCTTAATGATAGGAGACCTTTCAACATTTGGGCTTGAAGTGTCACATTTTCCATTATGAAGTACGTATAAAAAATGCATTTAACACAATATCGTATAACATGGTCAGATCTTTTATCTCCATATCTATGAGTGTCAACATTTTATAACATCTCATCATCAACATTGATTTCATCTGTAGATATTCAAATGAATAGTACATAATAAGTTTACATATTCAATAAATAACTAAATTAATAAATATGAAGTTCGGTTACACTTTTTTCCCTCTTTTGAGAAAAAAATAAGCCCAAACTCGGATGGGAAAATCATTGATGTCATGGGAGCCATAACATCATGTTAGAACTAAGGATATCCCTACCCCATGCTCTTTATGTGAAAAAATTATTTATTTGAGGATATTAGAAACTAGATTTGTTGAGTAAAGATCAATGAAATCTTCGCACAAGGGGCTGGATTTTGCAAAACACTTACATTAGCAATCATGGATAGTGTGCTCACATGGAACTTTCCCAAACATGAGTGCTTTATATTAAGAAATTTTTTTATGCTACTCAATTTGGCTTTTATACCGTTAACAAAAAATCACAATATGTCCCTAAATGACTCTTGGAAGTGAGTTTTTACTTGCCATAAATTTAATCTGGTACTCAAATGGGAAAATAATTAATTCATTTGGAATCCTAAGACTATGTTATAGCTACAAACACCCCATGAGTGATCCCATAGGTTGAAAAATTATTTATTCGAGGATATTTAGAGCTAGGGATTTTAAGTAAATATTAATGAAAAATTTTCACAAGGGATTGGATTTTGCAAAATGATTTCTCGAGCAACCTTCGGTACATGGGATTTAACCAGAAATAAATTATTGATCTTACACAACCTTTTCTACTACTTAGTTTGGTTTCTATACCCCTCGAAAAAATCACAATGTCCCTAAAAGACTCTCACCAGGTATTAAAAAATAAGTGTGCAATAGAAATGAGTTTCCTAAGATCCAACATTTTTTTTTGGACAAGGCCCATGTAGACACATTATGCAGCATTATTTGAGCTAGTTTTTGGGATCAAAGTTAAATTAAGTGTGGAGGTTTTGCATTAAGGTGGAAAATTCATTGTAATTTGAAAACCCAAGTAATGTGGAATGTGTTAACTCAAACAATGAGTTCAAATTTGAGTGCATAGTTAGAAAATGTAGTTAAAAATGTCATATTGACCTTACATCACAAGTTGGAAATGGTTTTATGTGTATTGAATATGAATTTGAAAACCCTATTTTTGTGCAATTTGAAAACACTATTTTTGTGGAATTCGAAAATCATCATAATTTAGAATTTGATGGAATGGAATTGTATGGATGTAATTGTTGATTATAATACCATTTTAACTAATTTATAATCCCATAATTTACACACAAATGGCATAACAAAGTAATTCTCCATAATAAATGTATGTTAGTGATACTCTTCAAAATGAGACAGATAGTCAACATGCGACAAGAAAGCTACTACAAGTGACATCGTTAAGCATCATTACACTGAAACAGTGCAGAAGCCACGATACACCATATTATTTTTCAACATAAGTGACACACATTAATTAACAATATATAAGTTATGCACATATGTAATGAACCATGACCATCAACACATATCCATCGATACACATAAGGGATGCACCATAAGTGATGCATAATTAGTGTTTTTACATGACACACATAATTGACACATAGTAGGAAGCACACATGTTCTAACATGACCATTGTACATAATGGTTGCAATATATTCAAGAAGATATGTAAGGAACATGTTCCTTCTATTAACAAGCCCCAATTTTGACAAGATGATGATATATCTATTTGTGAAAAATATAGTGCAATTGTATAAATATTAGAAGGTGGAGAGAATAGAATGCAAAATGGAAAGATTTGGGTGTGAAAAATCCAACATAGAGAGTCAACTTTGAGCTCATAATTAGAAAATATAAGAAAGAGATCAATTGACCTTGCATAATAAGTTGGTAATGTTCATCGATGTATATTGAAGTGTAATTTGAAAAGTCCATGTTTAGTGAAATTCTAAAACCCAATTTGTCCTGAAATTCTGTCCTAATAGGTCAACATAAGCTTTCTCTTGATCACATTCCTTGGGATGTTATATTTGATCATTATATTTGCGATTTTTATGAACTAATAAAATATTATATGGATGTAATTGTTGTTTATTCCATTGTAACTAATTTATACGCAAAACACCTTGAGAGACTCCCATAAGTGAAACACTTGAGAAACACATATAAGTGACATAACTAAGTGATGCTCCATAAACAATGTATATAATTGATAATTTTAAAGTGAAAAACATAGTCCACATGCCATAAAATACATATCATAAGTGACATAGTTAAGCATCAATGCATTGAAGCAATGCACTAAATCCATGACACACCATATTAATTGTCACATGTGTACATAAGAAATGAACCATGAAAATCAACACATATCCATTGATGCACATAAGTGATGCAGCATGACTAACACATAATTAATTTTTTTACATGACACACAATCATTGAAACACCATAAATAACAAAAATAATAGAAATTTTCCATTGTACATATTGGCTACAATATATTCAAGAAGATACGTAAAATAGAAGTTGCAATATACATGAGAGGATATGTAAGGAACTTCTACCTTCTATTAATCAGCCCAAATGTTGTCAATAGGTTGATGTATTTCTTTTTAGCACTACGTGCACTTTAAGCTTTCTCTTTATCCACTTTCCTTCACATGTTATCTTTGTTGATTATATTTATGAATTAAGTGATTCCACACAAGAAATGTACTTAAGTGACACTCTTTAAAGTGAGAATTATATTCAACATGCTAGAAGATACCTGCCATTAGTGACATAACTCATGATACACCATATTAGGAGTCACATATAAGTGATGATAATAGGTACGTGCCTCTCTCTAGAAATGTTGTGTAGTTGCATAGATATGACAAGGTGGAGAGATCTAGTTGTTGGCTAAGATTATGTGTGGGAAACCTCATTTTGTCTTATGAAATGAATAAGAGCTAGTGTTCATTGAGAAATAATGGAAAAACTAATGTGCAAGAAGGATTATAAAATTGAAGTTGTCTCAAGCATATATTTCCAAGAATCATTGTGGTTGTGTTGAAAAACGTAATTGTTCTTATTGGTGATCCTTAATGTGCCTATGATTCATCCTTTAACCTAATAAAAACAAAGCACAACATAGTTATACAAATTATTTAACAATAAATAAGAGTCTGTTATAAGTTAATTGAAAATAAAGGACATCATCAATAAACACATTACTTGGCTGTAAGGCATTCTTATTTGAAAACAACTCCCCTAGCTACCACTGTGTCTATGTCTGAGCGATTGGATCAAATGTTAGATAGTATTTTTTTTCTTTTTAATAAGTTAAATTGAATTTAGGTAATAAATTCAAATAACAATGAACTATAAAAATAGCCCATGGTATTGAACCATGGTATTCATGTGGAATATAGTTTATTTGAAGGGAAAAATTAAGATGGCCTACATCAATCTTAACTTTGGAGTATTTGTTTTTTTATTTTTAATAAGTTAAATTGAATTTAGGTAATAAAATAAAATAACAATAAGCTATAAAAAAAACCCATGGTATTCAAGTGGATTTTTTTTTCTTTTTAATAAGTTAAATTGAATTTAGGTGATAAGATAAAATAACAATAAAATATAAAAAAACCTATGGTATTGACCCATGGTATTCATGTGGAGTATAGTTTATTTAAAGGGGGAAATTAAGATGGCCTAGATCAATCTTAAGTCTCGATCTACCAATAGCCAACAGGGATCAAATGTCTTGATATGCAAACCTCTTTTAGAGCAAACATATCTAAACTAACTATTTAATAAAATTATTTTTGATTGTTTATAACCATTATTCTATTAAAATTTTACTTAATAAAATGTATCTAAATTTTCATACATCTAAACACACATAGTTTTTCTTGTTCTATATTATTTTTATTACAACTATTTTATTATTCCAAAAATACATGGTTTTATATATATATATATATATATTATTTATGTTACAATTGATTTATTATTCATGGGTAGTATTTCTTAATATATAAAAAATGAAATTAATAATGATGAATGTTCATAATTCTCATTTCTTAATTAACACTCAGTTTATCTTTAATTACTTAATTGTAATAGTTTGTAACTACATATATACTCTTTCAATTTTTTTTTGTTAATGAATATCAAATTTCTTTTGTTAAAAAAAAACCTATATACATATCTTTAATTACCTAATTGTGGCTTAAAAAATTACATGTTTTTTACTTTATAATCATAAACTAATTTTACATTATATGATGTCAAACTTACTCAGATTTTTATTGAAATTTTGATTTTAGCTTTTATAATTATTTTATTTTTCAATTCGAAACAAAACTTACAAAAGAAAAAACCCACTCACTTCTTACTATAGATTATAGTTTTAAAAAGTTGACGCTATGTGATTAACAATAGAGTAAGTTGAGACAAACCTAAAGGGTTTTTTGTACATGTTTTATCATAACATTTCCCTCCATCCAATATGTATTGTAGAGTCTTCTCAAGAGAGAGTGTATTCTAGTTTATAACCTTATCCACAATCAAATAAAATGGCTAGGGATTTTACAACTTATTATTTTGTAACGTGATCCACAATCAAAGAAAATGGCTAGGGATGTCACGAGTCATCATTAACATAGTCACACAGTGATTTATTGAAGTTCTTAGCTGAAATGGATCTTATTAGATGCATGGTAGCGAGAGACACTAAAAATTTCAAAACAGATATTGAAGTTCTCACTTGAAACGGATCATATTACATGCATGGTGGCGAGACACTAAAAAATTAGAAAAATTTGCCTTTCATTCCTTCACGATAACTCCTTCTTTGCAACAACTTATTTCTCCCATGCTAATCTTTCCTATACTATTGCCTTAGGGCATTTCTTTTGAGACATATGGTGCAATTGCTAGTTAATAATAAATAAGAGTCATGTATAAATTAATTGAAAAACAAATATGTACCACATGCCACATAACAAATAAAAAATAAAAAACATACAACATACCACACTACTTACCTATGCTCATTAACGTAAACCATCTGAATGAGTTCTAATACTAAGTGTCTCCATTAAATTCTCAATGTATGTGATCAAGTATAAAATGTTGTACCCTTGAGGAGTTCTTTCTGGCCATTATTTGTGGTTGGAGGTTTGTATCAACAACTGAGTTTGTAAAGTGGTATACAACATTAACTAGTCTATAATCTTCAAATATAAATTCCATTATCTTTCATGATCTTTCACTTTGTATTAGATATTCTCTTATAATAACCATCAATCCAATGGGAAAATCCATTCTTTCACATTGAGGCTTTGCTTTCCCTCTCCACAATCATTCAGTACCTTTTGGGATACCACTCTAATATTTTGTGCTGTGCAAAAAAATGTTGTGTCAACATATGAGTCTACTAAATACGCAAAGCATATTAAGATCATGCTAGTTAATAAAAATTAATAAAATATTCATCTAACTTGATTGGCTATACAATATCTACATACGAAGTATAATCTATAAAAGCAATTGGTTGCTCCTCCTTCTCCTCTTACAACTAGGACAATTGTATAGTTATATCTGGACCAATGGAAAGCAATATACTATCCCATGTATCAGCTCAATGTTCAGATTCACAATTTTCTCATGCACTACTACGACATATGAGAAGAATTAAGAAAATTTGCTACTCCATATTTCAAGTATAGCATTGTTTAAATAACATTTTAAACTTAAATATCATACACTTTGTTATGCTAGAGTTTCACTTGGTGATGTGTTATGTTAGAGTTTCACTTGGTGATGAACGGACCGAACATTCATTTTTAATAAATTGAATTTTAGATTTTTTTTTTTCTTTAATTTACTTCTACTGGGTGTTCTTCTTACATTTATTATAATTAATTTTAATTTACTTCTACTTGGTGTTGTTCTTACATTTATTATAATTAATTTTAAATTAATTTTATTGCAAAATGCAATCTAATATTACAGATGAATTATTGCTTTCAGTGGACCCACGGAGAAAAACCCTTAATAGAACACCTTTTAAACCTCAGGAATATCGAGTTTCGAACGACGTGTTACCTTAATCAGATACCTTTACATAAGGAGCATCAACCACAACCTATTTACGACGATACTGAAAGCAATCTAAAAACAGCAATTTATTTTCTAGAACGGAATCAGCTATATACAGAAGTTCTTTGTAGAGGAGTATCTAAATATGATTCTTCACAGTGATCATGACATATGGGAAGCCCGTGACAAGGTTTTCATTTATTTATGAAAATCTCGTACATTATATTGCCTTCAAGCACACCTACCTACTATATAATCTATCAATGCTCTTTTTCTATGAAATTTTCAATGATGTAGCTTCCGCCAAAATGACCGGATTGGAATGAGTCAGATTTGTGTGGTTTGTTTCGAGAGAAAACGAGTATAGAACCCGCAGCAGCAATCCCATGTGATGGCCATGTGATTATTGTCAGCGTCATCTGCAGGAATTATGTGTTCGTGTGCTGCTTGACTGTCACCATCTACTTTGGCAATCCATGTGCCTCACATGCGCACATTCCTCAACCATGAGTGCAATCCCCATATTACAATATTGTTCCGTTATGCCATGGCACCTGTGGAGGTAATGGGAGATGCAATCTGCTCATCATCAGAAGAATCTACGCTACTGTTCTTAAGAATTCCATCATCTGCAGTTGTCAGGCAAGTCTGGAGCTATTCGGATTCTGGTTGCTTCCCTAACATCTGTTCCTGGTGCTCTGGTGGGGATTGAGAGGCTCTGCTGACCGACAGAGTGACTATATGGCGAGAAAGCTGCAAGCCGCACATTGGGGTAACAGGTCCAGACAATCTGGTCAAAAGTTTTCTATAATTTAATTGCAAACAATTAAAAGAAATGCACACACGAAATTTTGGTGTGAAAACCTGATATTCGACCACACACGATCGGATGCAAGGAGAACGAAGAATACAGCAGGTGGAGAATCTTTTCAAAACTTTTATCTGAACGCTTGATCTACTAAACACGGTGGTGGTGAGTTAAGTTGATGGATGCAGATTTTGTTGCAGTGGCATTCTTGAATTCAAGGCGCAGCGCTAGAAAGCCCCAGGATACAGTTACTTTCATTAATAAAGTTGTGTTCATCAAGAAGTTTTAAAATTTTGGTCAGAGGCTTTAGTATTGTTGTCAGATAATTTGTTTGTGCACATTCAAAGATATGGGGGGCGTTAATGAGATAGGAGGCGTTAATATTGTTGTTGGATACTTCTTCCTATCCGCATTTAAGAGGTATAGTGTGATAATTAGATGGATGCTGGCTGCGTTACAGTGCCATCCTTGAATTCAAAGACAGCTCTGAAAACCCCGGGATCCGTGTACTTAAAAATATGAAATTGTAGGTGAAGAAGATTTTGGTACACGATTTGATATTTGCTATTAAAATGTTTTAAATAATATTTTTAGGGATGACAGTTCTGAACTTGTTTATCGTAATAGCATTATGCATGCCCATATCAATCTGTCACACGGGATATTTTACGAAGTTGGAATTTTGATCACTAAAAAAAATTAATTATCTAAATTCAATCATATTATTGTTTTTAAATTAAAATATACTAAAATGCTTAACTTGCAGAAAATAATATATATATATATATATATATATATATATATATATATATATATATATATATATATTAATGTTAAATGAAAACTAGCATTTAATGTTTTTAAATATAAGTAATATTAAAGCTAATATTTTTTCGATATTTAGTATTTTTTAAATTTAAATGATATTACTATTAATATTTTTTCAATAACTATAAATATAATAACTAACAAAATCTTATTATAAAATTCAAAAAAAATATATTAAATAAATTAATCAATTATACAAATTTTTATTTTTTTTAATCTATAATTATTATATTAAAAAATAAAATGAACAAAATAAATATTATATATATTATTGAGAAAAAATAATTAAAAAATATAATTTTAACTCTTTAAAATTTTATTTATAATAAAAAATATAAAAAAATTTTCATATATATTATTGGTAAAAAAGGTTTATTTTATTAGAGATAAGTTCTATCGTGTCATGGTTTTCCACGAGGAAAACCAAACTAGTGACAAGAGAAAAATGTTACAAAAAGTTTATGAGCCCCGATGTTAAGTAAAATAAGCATAACCAAAGGAATAAAACAATTAACTTAAAAGTAGCAAATAGTGGAGTAAACAAAATCAAACCACTCACTTTAGGAGACTTATATTCCTTGACCACGATGGGGTCTTTGCTACTCTCTAGTGAGTCTCGAAGTCTCGATCCATAAGAAGGCCTAGGCGGCCTTCAATCCTATGGAGATGTTGATCAAAGTCCTAACCCTTCAACTATAGTTTGTTTAGCATTATTAATACTTCCTTTCATGCTTCCTTTCTATCGAGGTGAACTCTCCTAGCAGCATTTTTATGTGCCAGTGGATGTTAATAGTGTGCATGTACTCATTAAGTATTTCCCTGCTGTGCTGAATGTTTGGTATATGTTCAACACATTTACCTGCAATCCTAATATATGAAACACATTCCCTCTACAGATTAATTTCACACTTTTCCTTATCTATTACTTCCTCGGTTTAAGGCAGGTTGGGCATAGAAACTAATTTTCCGATAGTAGGTAGCACCCCTGTGTGACCTAGGTCTTTGTCTAGGCATTTTGGGCATCCACAAAATGCTTGGATTTAATTTGTGTCTCACGGAGGTGTAATCGAGATGGAAACAACAATATAGAGGCTTGAGGGTGAGAAAGGAACCCGCAAACATGAAGCAGAGAGATAGAGAACACAATGTGAAAGGATGATGAAGGGCTAGTTATAGAGAAGAGACCTAGGATGTGTTCCCAAAGGAAAAATTAACACCTAACCCATGCCTAAAGAGGGGCTTGAAGAAAAGGTATGTAGAGGGGGGATTCTAGACTAGGAGAGAAAGACTTGAGCCAAAGAGCAATAGAATATTTGGATGGTGATGCAATTTTCTACTAAAGGGAAAAAGAAAATGATCAACAAAAAAAACATAGTGGGTCCATCCTTTGAATATCAATTACTAGGGAATATGGAGAGGTTCCGCTGGCTAGCCAATATATAGAGATAATTGTAGCCGTCTTGCATCAAAAATCCAAATCAATGCCCTACAACCATAATCATCAGTAACGAAATGCCATAAATGAGCACAACTTGGGAATGCGAACCTCAAATGTGCTAAGGCTAATTGGTGTTTTTTCTGTAGGTGTGCCAACTCCTAGAATAAAAAATGATCTTGCTGTAACAAACCTACAATAATGCACAATGTCTCATATAGAGCCCTTCCCCTCTATCTCCTTTTCATCGCACGAATGCCATTATCTACAAAATAAATTAATGATGACGCATTGTCATGGACGACGTATCCATAAACCTGCTCTTCCACGTTCAACATTTATGTGTTCCATAAATAATTTGAGGGAGGGATAGCTACATCACCAAATTTATTTCCAGTGGGACAATGGCCATGCCCTCCCCCACTTATCCCATTCCTGATACCCAATACAAGTATTTAAAAAATTTCTTTTTTTAACTAGAGGAATCGATAACTTGGTTGGTTTCATACTCACATGACATAGGGTTGATTCCAATCACTGCCACTATAACCTTTAGGTGTTTGTCTATTCTCGTTCTGAAAACACAAGTAAGTATAGGGGATTTGAAACTCCAATATCTTGGTACACAACAGTTCACTTTAACGATGTTGGCAAATTAAACTACTCGATAGACTTAAAAAATCTCATATCATTCAAATATTATTTTTTTTGTTTTTAAATATTTAATTTTATTATAAATATAAAAATGTATTTCAATTTATAATATAATAACATTAAAAATTATTTATATAATTTTTAATTTAACATAATTCTTTTTTTTTGTTTTTCAAGTGGTTTGAGTTATCTAGAGATTATATCAGGCTTGACTTTTAGCTTGAGAAACCATGACCCAGGGGAATCTGTGCCATCAAAATCACTCGGGAATCGCACCCAGCCTAGGCCACACAAACTCTTAACATTGCTAGATTTTTTCCCATGAAATTTTGAACTGGTGACCTTCACATCAAATATTGACCTAAAAGTACACCCCATCAACATCTATTGTACCCCATCACCATCTATTTTACACCCCATAATCAATTTAATATATTTTCTTAAATAAATAAAAAATATTTATATATCTCTATTATTTTTTTTTTTTTACTTTTCATAATATACTATTATATCTTCAATATTTTAAAAAATTATATTATAATGTACAACCATAACTTTTGTATTTCAAAATTTACTATAATGTACAACCATATATTTGAATATTTGATTAAACAATAAGGAGAAAATTTATAAGGATTATAATTCATTAATATTCTAATATTAATATACTTACCACATTTTTAGGCATAACTTGTTTGAATTTCCTAGTATTTTTTTCTTAAATGTCAACCATATCTTAAATATAAGAACTATAGTTTATTACTATTGTGATATTAAATATATTTATGAACTTATATTTTTAATTATCTACCATATTGTGCAATCATATCACGTCTATGAAAATATAATAATTATAATTTATTATTTTTTTGATATTAAATAAATGTTTTGTTTTTGCATGTCACAAATTTTCCTAGAAAGTTATTTTTTGTTGGAACTTGATGATTATTTTTTCAGAAAATATGATCATAGGAGTTTTTAAATCCTTTTTTTGATGGTAGAAATAGATTAAGAACCATAAAAAATCCCTTGGGCACCCTAATTTCTGAAGTTTGAGAACTGTAACCAACATTTCCCAAAATTTCTCCCAGATTTAGGAAAAAATCATGCGAGAATTTCCACTATTTTCTACGAAAATTTGTGACCTCATTAAAATAGTCATTAAATAAAAATAAAATAATTTTCAGTTATTAATATATGTTATGGAAGACTAATTTCTTATGTGGACAAAAGCAATCTCCCTATATTCAATGGCTTACTCTAGTAACAAACAAACACGCAAGGAAATCTTTTCCTGAGTTCATTTTTATTGAATCATAAACAAGAACGGTGAAAGATGGAATCCATACCTTTCAAAAGAAATGGTTGATGAAGATTCTAGTTATGGTTTTATGCAACTCCTCAATGCTTACAATCCATATCTACAAACATAGTAATAACAAAAGATCAAATGAATATGATATATAAATGACTCAATACAACTCATACTAGTGATCAAATAAACTAGTACCTAATACCATTATCAATGGAAAAATAGAAGGAAATACATTATACATCAATTCCATTGAATAAGAAAGTTGGAAGAAAAACTCTTTTGTATTAATCTCAAGAATGAAGGAGTTAAACAACCTAATCTTGATGAAGTATGGATCCTTCAAGTGATATCCAATATTCTCCTTGGATGAAAATAATTCTAGCCCTATTTCAGTAGCATAATTTTACCTTCAGCAGTCCTCTCTAACCCTCTAACCTGTGTTTGATTTATAGGCCAAGACGCGAAGGTTTAAGATCCTCAAATGGTGGGATTAGGGTTCCATAAATAATGGGAATTAACTCCATGAACAAAGGGATCATGCTTGAATAAGCATTATCTCAAAACTTTCAGTTGGGAAATATTCACCCAACAAAGCTTCTATATGTCACTTTTTATTTTTACTTTCCTTGATTCATGTGTGCAGTTTACTGTGGAAGATAGAGCACACTTTTGCACTAGGTATAATGGTAAAATATGCGTATGCACATAATTTGGCTAGGAAAATGCGCACGTGACTAAAAGTGGGTTTGCAGAACTTGAAATATGGAATTCTCATTTTCTTTAGGATTGTTAATATTCTAGCCTTCCAGGGGAATGCTTTAGAATAGTTGATGGATATTGAATAATCGAGATTGATGGTCATTTTGCATGGTGACAAAATGACATGTAAAAAATTGCCCCTAAAGTGCAAAGTTAGAAAATATGTTTGAGGAATTATGTTTTTTACCATGCAAATTTTCAGATTAGAGACCATGGTTGGAGCCCTAAATCAATAAATTAAGGGCTACAATATAATATATAATCATCACTAAGGTAGGAATTACCATATTAGAAAAAAACTACTCAATGAATCACTAGGTAAATACAGAAATATCCATTTCAATAGTAGACACAGTATGGACACAACCATCAAATATGGATCTATTTGTACAATAATGAATACATAACTCCACATAGCCTAGATGGATGAAACTAGATCCAGGGTCTTGATCTCCATCTTCATCGATCCATAGTACGAATCTAACGATGTGAGTGAATGTCTGAAAATTGAACATAGTAGAAACCACTTCATTACTCATCAATGATTTGAATTGTTAACAAGTGAAAAATAAACCACTAATAATTGCAATGGTTCTGAAGGTACTTCGGGTACAATCTATAAAGTGTGAAAGTATGTCTTGAAGTTGAACACTTATAGAATCATTCGATCGAAGGTTTATTATGAGAACGTGTCATTGAAGGTGAGAAACCTTCCATTAATGCATGCAAGCTTCAAGGTACTGAAAATGTTTCTAGATCAACTTACTAGATAATGAGTTGAAGTGGATAGGAAGCGACACGTCGCATGAGGGCCTACGACATGAAACTCATGTAAGTTTTTTAAGAGAAAATATAGAGTGATCCAAGACTGAATCAGAGATGGTTGATGTGATTAAAGGTTGCAAATTGCAAGGAAATTTAAACTGCGGTTGGACTTGTCTTGAACATGTTGGCCATACAACACTTTAACTTGGCAACATTTGACTAAAAAATAACACCCAAAACCAACTTAATAATTTCAATGAGGTATGATTATATATGAGACAAATGGATTTCCCAACCCGGATGCAAAGGTGAAGGATTTTCATGTTCAAGGGCTACATACTTGCTTTTTTAATATAAAAACAAATGTTTCTTCCAAATTTTCTGCCACCATTACTAAAAACTAGCTCTTTATTTTTGTGCAAGCTTGAGGAGGATAAAATATGCTTGTCTTGTAAGCTCATCATTCGGATGAGTCCTTTAGAGTATATTTAACGAACCATAGGAAGGACTGGTTTCGTCTCATCGTGATTGAGGATTCCTACATAGTTTATGTTTTATGAGTCCAGTGAAGGTATAACTCAATGTCATTTTCATATTTAAAATAGCTTGAAAAGGCGAGAAAATAAAAATCATTCAGTTGTTTCAACGTAAAGTTTAATGAGTCAACAGAAAGTGAAGCTGAGTCTTTTTTAGTTTTAGGGAGTGACGAGAAAAACATAAGTAAACTTCTACGTGTCATTTTTCATAAATTCAATCTCTCAAGCCCGGAAAAGGGTAAAATAATGCAAGAGAGAAATCTATTTACAATGATTCTTCAATGTATACCTTTTATGTAAATAGTCTAGTTCAGTTTGGAAAAGGCTTAAACTTATACTAAATAGATGATCGTTCATTTAATTCTTTTAGTTCAAGTAGCCAAGTACTCGACGATATTTTCATATTTAACGAGTCTGAAAAATGATAGAAGAGTGTTAGCCCCCTAATTTTCTCTCTTTTTTCCATTTTCCCCTTCCTAAATCATAACCATTTACCTCTGTTTTACCTCTTTTATGCACCCTCATCTTGCACTAGTCCAAGCACGGTGACATATTTCGTATAAAATTTATTTTTCATACATTTAATTCAACTTAGCATTAATTATTAATTTATTACATGATTTATTACTTTTAATCACTCTTTGTAACTTATCGATATCTCCAATGTTTATTTGGTAGTTAGAGTACTTACCGTGATCGCTGATCCTAGTGCAGGATCAGAGCTTGCACCGTTGCTAGCACAACAAATCCCTACAGCAGATCCGAACCTCCTTGATCACCGCCTCATTTTGAGATCCTCTAGCCACGACAGCAAGATCGACCTAAAGGCAGCCGAGACCGAATCTGTGAAGGACGAAAGCTAGAGATTGGCTACGGCCAGTTTTGCTAACTGTCTATTTTTGAAGGCCGAAAAGCTAAATTCCTTGTTTGGTTATGTAATATATTGAATGATCTATTTTGGCCTTTGGACAAAGATCTATAAAATTTAGAATGTAAATAGGACTAGGGGGGAAGTTTTGATAGAAGAAGAGAACAAAGACACAGCCAGAGAGGCGGTAACATGTTGATGTATTTTGTTATCACTCGAATCTGGGCTGGACGATGTATTAATGTATGTACTTGCCTCAGTGAATTAATAAAAGGGAGCTCTGCCTCATGTTTCTCAAATTGCGTTTCTGTATTTAAGCTGATGAATTGATTAAGGTATTGAGCAACGTTTTTATTTAAAAGGAAAACACGTTGGTTGGCTAGGGCCCAACCAACCCATCACGTTTACCCCATTTCCTGTTGTCCTGTAATTTGTGTTTACATTGTCAAGAGTGATTTAATTTTAAGCACATGCATTCATGTCTGAGTGAAAGTGGATCCGTTGTGTGAATTAGATAGATTACCTTTTCCTTCAATTTCCTTTCCTGTACTTGATTTCAGATTGGTTTTCTTCTGCCTGGTCCAATCAGGAGAAATAACTCTTCACCAGTGCACGTTGCTGTGATATATCCTTTTCTGCAATTCTATTTGATTGGTTTTCCCCGCTTGTTACAAGCAGGAGAAATGAACCTGCACCAGTGCACGTTGGGGTGATGCAACAAGCCTTCTTAGTCTACTTCCCGCAATATTCTTTATTTCATTAAATGCTCATGATAGGATAAATTTATATTGCCTATTTCTTTATTCCTGCACTCTGTTAAGATCAGAAACATTCACTTTTTATGTGTGCAATTTTATTTAACAGTATAACAACACTTGCAATAATTAAGCACTCATTTTAAGAATTAAATGCTAAGTGTAGGAAGCTCTGATCCAGTGCAAGAACTAGTTTCTTGCCATGGGATCTGAGTGTTCTGAACCTGGAAAAGTTCAAGCCCTTGCATGAAGTAAAATCCTTTAGTAAAGACACCATTTATACCTTCTACATAAATATCTATTCCTGCACTAGTGCAAGCAGACTACGATAGTGCAGGACAGATTAGTGCAAGAAGAAAATCTTAAAAGGAGTAGGTTTAAGGGCCCATTTGATGAGACTGCTAAGTGTCTCTGCTAAAGAAAAAAATACACTCAGTAGTTAAACAATAATTAGCTAGAGTGATTGACTTTGATCTTTAATTCCCTCTTGAAAATGTATTCTTCCTTATTCCATTCGTAGATTATTTTGATGGTTCAAGTTACCTTTTTCTCTTTTTAATTTGATTCTGCAATCTTTCCTTTAAAGAAAGTGGGGATTTATATTAGGAAGATTCATACCATCTCTGGCATTGCCTGTGATTCGTCTCTAAGTTTACAGAACCCCCGAGTTGACAAATTAAGCATTGAGGAGTTTGCTTAAGTGTAATTCCTGCACCAAACATTTTGGCGTTGTTGCCAGGGAGGCGATTTGATTTGGTAAGAATTTTCTGATTATACAATAGTGGTAAATTTTCCTTTATTTTTGTAGTATTTTTTGGAAAAGCTTATTTGACAGAATTTTACTTGTCTTAATTGATTTTTGACAACATTTTTTGCTGGAAGTTGTTTGTTAAATTTTTTATTTTTTATTTTGAAATGAATGCCTAGAAAAGGTAAGGGTTTGAAGCCCACTAAGGGCCAAAATAATTCTGAAAACAATTCTCACATTGGGTCTCCTTCTGTAAGCAGAAAGCCCAATCCAATTCAAACCCATCACACAGCAACAATCCACCTGGATTCTGGTGACAAAAGCTTAGGTGTGGATCAGCCTGTTGAGAGTGGTACAAGTAAAAGGGAAACAATGGTGGACCATGAAGATCAGTTGGAAGGGACTGGTGAAAACCAGGTAAGTGGAGAACAATCCAATTTTGTGTTTCCTATTGTGGATCCTGATACTGTGGTGCAACTGAATAATATTCCACCATCAGCTCTCCCTCATTTCCATGGTAAAGTTCGTGAAGATCTTGACTCTTTTCTATTCTATTTTAATATTCTGTGTAGAAGTTATGATTATTCAACTAATGCTCAGAAGTTAAGATTATTTCCTATTACTCTCAAGGACTCATCTCTACGCTAGTTTATGGGGTTAGGAGGAAACACTATAACCTCTTGGGATCAGATGAAGGGAGTGTTTTTGTCTAAATATCGAGAATATTGCAAAACTTAGGACATGCAGGATGAGATTTTTACAATCATACAGGAGGATGATGAAACTCTTGATGATCACCTAGAAAGATTTCTGTATATTTTACAAAGTTCGAAACTTAAGTTTGATCCTAGTACTATTAGAACCTTGTTCTTAAGAGGACTTACTGATAATTCTAGAAATAATTTAAATCTGTTAGGAAACGGTGATATTTCTCGGAAAAATTTTGAACAAATTTGTGAATTATGTAGGAAATTTTCAAGAAATCAGTATAGATCTGGTAGAGGAACTCGAAATAGAAATAGAAAAATTGAATCTACTGATGCTATGATTATTGGACTAGAAAATAAAATGGAAAACATGAAAATTGATATAATGAATACTGTTACCAAACAATTAGACTCTTTAAAATTTTAGCAAAAACTCATGAAGGAACAAGAGTCATTATATATTTTTTGTCCTAAATGTAGAGACAAGCATCCTCCTAAAGAGTGTCCTCTTAATTTGAAAGAAACTAATAAGTGTGCTATTTGTGTAGAAGACCATGTCACAGAAAAATGTCCCTCTATACCAAGACTTAAAGTTGTATTTATAGGGGGACAACCTAAAGCTGAATATTTGTATGATATGGGAGAAAAAAGGAATTGGCCTCAGGTTGGTATAGGTATGGCTCCTGAATTTTCTCCACACTATCTTGGTTATAATTCACATGCATATTATTATCCTAACACTAATCAGCAGTGGCAGTATGGGAATCAATATCAGCATGGCCAACCTTCTCAACCATGGCAACAAGGTTGGAGAGGGCCAACTCATTCTCCATATTCCTACCAGCCACCTATGCAGTCATATCCATCTACGGATACACCTTATTCAATGCCTCAACTTCTGAGTCAGACTACTCCACTGTTGCCTTTACCTCCACCCTTTCGACCTCCTCAGTTTCCTGCTCAACCTATGCCCAATCCTAAGAATAATAAAGTAGTGAAAATGATCTATGTAACAAACCCACCTTTACCATTCGAGTACCAGTCTATTCCAGTTGGGTTTCATGATATTCAATTAATATCGGGAAGGACTGTAACATCAGAAAATCATAAGCAACCTATAGTGATTGTCGAAGAGAAAGGAGAAGAGGAAACTCTTAACCATTCTCTAAAAGTTGTCACTGAAAAACCCTTACCCTCTGAATCCTTGCCATCTTCCTCCAACCAGCCTCCCTTCCCAGAGAGGCTAGTAATGGAAAAAGGTGAACCTATTTCTGAGACTAGTTTGGCATATGAGTGTTCAAATATTTTCATTAAGATACATTTGCTTCAAGCCATTAAAAATATCCCCATTTGTATGAAGATTATTAAGGAACTCTTTCCCAAGAAACCCAGAAGGAAGAGAGTGGAACCCCAAACCATTCAATTTGTTGGTAGGGCATCAGAATTGATTATGGGATGTGTGTCTATGGAGAAATATACTAATCCTAGAAACCTTATTGTCTTAGTTCAGATTGGTAATGTCTTGGTCTCTAATGTTCTTATAGACCTGGGGGTAGCCATTAATGTCACGACTAAGAAAACCATGGATCAACTTCGGTTATCTGATCTTCGCCCTACTCCCACTGTGCTTGAATTAGTAGATAGATCTAAAATTAAGCTAGAAGGTGTATTGGACGATGTGATCATCTCATTAGATTCTTAGGAATATCCTGTTGATTTCATTGTGCTTCAGCCAAAGAACATAGTAGGAGGACATCCCTTGATCTTGGGTTGACCATGGCTTGCTACGGCCGATACATATATTGGATGTCATTCCGGTGATATGTATATTTTGCATGGATATTCTAGGAAGAAAGTTACCTTATACCCCCCTGCCAGATCCATTCAGGACCTTCGAGATACTTTATGGTTGGATCAAAGCAGTGATGAGGAGACTCAGTCCATTTTCCTTATCCATCATTATACTGGGTCTTCAAAAGAAGATGAGATTCAATATTTCCTGAATAATCTACACAGTATGCCTAATTTGGAGCCATTGAGCCAGATTTTCAGCCTAGATTTTCAAGATAATCATGATTCTCATTCTTCTGTACCACTTCATTTGACCACTCCCTTAAGAACTCTTGAGCCTGAGACTACTCTTGTTGAGATTAGCCATGGTAAATCCTTGCATATTAGTTCAGATTTGGACTCATCTCAGCAGGAGAAGCTTGTGAATTTGTTGCAAAACCATCTTAGTGCCTTTTCTTGGGACTATGAAGATATGAAGGGTATAACTCCTGAAACTTGTACACATCATATCTATTTTCAGGAAGGAACCTGACGTATCTGACAACCCCAAAGGTGAATGAATCCTGATCTAAGAGATATTGTGAAGGAAGAAGTATAGAAACTCTTAAATGTCGGTTTTATCTATCCTATTTCCGACAGTCTGTGGGTCTCTCCATTAGTGCTAGTACTTAAGAAAGATGGAATATGGCATATTTGTATTGATTATCAAGAATTAAACAAAGCCACTCTCAAATATTACTTCCCTCTCCCTTTCATTGACCAGGTGTTTGATACCCTTGCAGGAAAGAAATATTTTTCCTTTTTGGATGGCTTCAGTGGCTATAACTAGATACAGATTGCACCCGAAGATCAGGATAAAAATAATTTTACATGTATATGGGGTAAATTTTCTTATAAAGTGCTTCCCTTTGGTTTACGTAATGCCCCAGCTACCTTTCAAAGGGAAGTCCTGGCCATTTTTGCTGATCTAGAATTTGTAGAACTTTATATGGATGACTTTTATGTGTTTGGTGATTCTTTTTAGGAAGCTCTCAAAAATCTGGAGAAAGTACTTCTCTGTTTTCAGGAAGCCCATCTTCCCTTAAGTGACAAGAAATGTAGATTAATGTGCAAAGCAGGAGTGGTACTTGGCCATTTGATTTCTAGTAAAGGTATCCAGGTTGATCCATCAAAGATTGAAATCATTCTGCATCTTCCTGCACCCAAAACTCAAAGGGATGTAAGAGGTTTTTTAGGACACGTTGGTTACTATAGAAGATTCATTGAAAATTTTTCTAAGATAGCTACCCTTATTTTCTGACTTCTAGCTAAGGATAGTGAATTTTATTGGTCCACAGCTTGCCAACAGTCTTTTGAAACATTGAAGGAAAAGTTGGTACAGGAACCAGTTTTGAGAGGTCCTAACTGGTCCCTGCCTTTTCACATTTCCTCTGATGCTTCAAATTTGGCTATTGGCACAGCTTTAGGATAAGAGGAAAATAAGAAATCCTATGTTATTTATTATATTAGTAAGAATTTGTCTTCCGTTGAATTAAATTAAACAGTTACAGAGAAATATTTTTTAGCTGTAATTTTTGCAATTAATAAGTTCAAGCACTATATTACAAGATATGAAGTATTTGTACATACTAATCATTTTGCGATTAAATATTTGATGAAAAAACCATTGAATAGTGGTAGAGTGACCAGGTGGTTACTATTGTTGTATGAATTTAATGTTACTATTGTTGATAGACCAGAAAAATGTAATGTTGTAGCAAATTTTCTTTCTAGATTAGATAATCCTAGTGAAGCAACTTCTATTAATCACGATTTTTCGGATGAACATATTTTTGCTATGTGAACAGATTCTCTATGGTTTTCTGAGGTTGCTAATTAATTGGTTACTGGGAAAACACCACCCCACCTATCCGCTTGTAAAAAGCGGAATATTATTCAGAAAAGTGTTGCATACTCCTAGATTCAAGGAGATTTCTTTTACACTGGTCTAGACCTGATTATCCATAGATGTGTAAGAGAGGAGGAAGTGTTTGACATATTGAAATATGCTCATGATGAACCTTGTGGAGGCCACCTCGCTAATAAGTAGACTGCATATAAAGTATTGCGTACTGGTTACTTTTGGACTTCCTTGTTTAAGGATTCCAAAAAATATGTCAGGCGATGTGATAGTTGTCAATGAGTGGGCTAGCCTAATCAAACCAATGAAATGCCTTTATGCCCCCAAGATATGATTGAGCCATTTGAGAAATGGGCTATTGATTTTATAGGGCCAATAAATCCAACGTCATGAAGTAAAATCATATTTTGGTTTGTACATATTTTGTTACAAAATGGGTAGAAGCTAAAGCTATTTCCTTTGCTATAGAAAAATTTGTTGTCGATTTTATTTTTATTAAAATCTTTACTAGATTTGGTGTGCCTAGAGAAATTTTTTCTGTAAATGGTCCATAGTTTATTTATAATCTGGTATAGGGTGTGATGGAGAAATACAATATCTGACACAAGAAATCCACACCGTATCACCTGCAAGAAAATGGCCAGGTGGAATTCACAAACAAAGTGATCAAGTCCATGCTTACAAAGATAGTAAATATGCATTGGAAAGACTGGGTTGAAAGATTACCAGAAGCTTTGTGGGCATATAGAACCACTTGGAGAAATAACACGGGACATACACCATATGAGCTGGTATATGGAAAATAGGTTCTGTTACCAATTGAATTCCAGATCAACACTTTCAGAACTAAAGTTTAGTTAGGACTAGATCTCTCTAAGGCACAACAACATCTTCTCTAATTAAATGAGTTACATAAATTTTGTAAGAATGTTGTTCAACAGAACATACTAATTCAGCAGCAACGCAAAAGGTGGCATGACAAGTATATTTAGAAAAAGAAATTCCAACCAGGTGATTGGGTGCTCCTTTATGATTCTATATTTAAAATTTTTAAAGGGAAGTTCCATACAAATTGGATGGGACCTTATGAAGTGATCCAAGTATTCAAGAATGGAGCAGTAGAAGTTAAAACTATTGATGGACAAATTCAGTATTCTTGGTAAATGGACACATATTAAGAAAGCATTTTTAGCCACTTGCCAGGAAATATTTTACACAGTAAGTCCAACAGCAATTCAGGACGGTAGTGGTGAATGGTAACACCAACCTTTTGAAAACATGAATTATTTTTCTTCTTAAAAAATTTTAAAATACAATTTTTTTTTTTAAATAAACAGTAAAGGAAAAAATATTTTCCTGTAATTATGAAAATAAATTCGCTGACATGATTGCAGAAGGATCAACCTAAAAACCAGCTTATTGGTAGTAAGATCAAATATTTCTAATAAAAAGAGAATGTTTCTTGATCTTTAGATATGCTAGCGACCACCAAGTAAAAGCAGGTTCAACAGAACCAACCTTTATACAATTGGGGTAATTAGCATGGATATTTTTTATTCAAGTAACGCTTAATTCTCGCTGCAGTTATTTTTCTTGCACTAGTGCAGGCGGACCTTCCATAAAATTTTCTGCCTTTCTTCATATTCCACTTTCATAATATTCCCTCAGTTTTCTTCTTCAATCCCAGAATGATTAACCTTCCCATATTCTTCTGAATTTACCCTATCAGTTTCATAAAAACCCCACTTTACCCTTGAATTTTTTTTCCCCTATCCCACTTCTGTTTATCCCCTCTTGTGGTACTATTGCTAGAATCCCTATAGTAAAATTCCTTCCCATTCTGAAATTTCCCTTTTCCCACTTCGTTGTTCCCTCATGAATTCATTGCAGGATCTCGCACACAAAGAGAAAAACGATATGCTCTGAAGCATCAAGAAAGGGAGAAGAAAATTTCTAGTATAATTTGAGGAAGCCATGTTGGAAGTCCAGCCTATATTTTACTGAAATTCCCTGTTCTTTTTTCAGATATCATGCTTGCACTAGTGCAAGCATGTTGTCCTATATAATAATGCAAGAAGAATGTTACCAGCAGAATAACATAGTTTAAGCGGTGCAAGTAGACCGGTGCAAGCATGCACCTATTAGAAACATAGTACAATTTATTCTTTTCATAGCATACGTCATAGGAAAGTGGTCATCATGAAAGTTTATAAGAATTCCTTTCACTTAGTCCATGAGTACTTGTGTTATCATATTAACTAGGAGAAAATTATTTAAAGTACAAGGTGTTTTTAAGTTAAGAATCATGATCATTTTTTAATAAATGCTAAAGTTATTTTTTTGAATTATGAAGGAGTTCAGAAGTCTTGAACCATTTCTTGGATATAAATGCCCCTTTCCACCATAAACCTAGATGTCCTTCACTCGTAATGATTACCTCACCTAGCCATTAAAATGCTACTAGAAGCACCAGTCCGACACGATCTCAAAGATGCCGCGCATCCACGACTATTTCAGTGGAATTTATGGGTGATAAGATGGAAGGGATGGTGGATGGTTGGATCCCTATTTATAAGAACCAATTTTCCCAATGTTGCATGTAAATTATTGACTTTTCATAACCATTAAGCAGCGATGCCGCCTATTCAAATCGAACCTTCGTCTCTTAGTAGGGTAGAACAGACTGCTGAGTATCACAATAATCTTGCACTATTACGAGACTTAGGCTTTCTTCAATTCTTGCAAAATTTGACAGGCACAGCAGTGAAGTGGCCCTACAGTTTTCCAGAAGTTTAAAAAATGGCCGAGTAAAAATTGGGCCTCTAAAATTTGAGGTTATGGAGGATTTTATAGCAGCAGCGACAGGCTTGGAAAATACTGGTGAGTAGTGATTTAAAAATAAAAAACTAGAAAGGAAGAAATGGCAGCATTTTGTCGTTGACAAGAATATGAAGGTAGATTGAAAGAAAGGAATTCCATGCAGTGCCCTGCTGGGACAGTGGCGGGACCTTCTTTTCATCCTAAAAAAATTCGTAACCTGTGAGGGAAGGTACTCCCTCACTTTTGTGTACCATTTTAGGATATTGCAGCATTTTGAAGCCAGCCAACACATTTGGTGGAGGATTGATTTCCCCTATTTTTTGCTTAAGAGCTTGGAAAACATGGCCAAGGGTGTGCGGGACGCACGGGCAGACCAAGTCGACAAGAAGTTATATCACCACAGCTTGATAAATATTTTGGTCCAGAAACAATTAGAAGTTAAAGGCATGACCTGGGAGGCGCTATTAAAACATCTACATAAAAATACAGCTGCTGGAAAGGAGACAGAGGACCTCGCCTGCACAAGCAAGGGTACTAGTAAGAATGTAAAGGGGAGTCCTTCTTGCACCAGTGCAAAAGGGAAATGACCTAAAAAATCAACAGAAGAAAGGGCCCTATCTCCAAATAAGAAGATAGCTAGTACACCTATTGAAGAGACCCCTTCTACGACACCAGTACAGGCACAGACCCCCAAAGAAAACAACCAGTCAATCCTTACGGACGTAGCAAAATTTTTAGAAGTCTAAGATGACACTCTGTTGGCCGATTTCATTAAAAGGGCCCTGAAAAAGAATGAAGAATCTATTGTAGGCAAAGAACCACAGTCCCCACAGGACGTTGAATCCCCTTCTGCACCAGCGCAAGAAGAAGAACAAGAAGAAGAACCAGAAGAAGAAGAAGATTTGGTAACTCCTGCTGCTCGGATAGTTGAACTAGAGCTTCAAGTGTAGAACTTAGAACAACCCATAGCTAAAGTGCAGGAGGATAAAGAACAAAGTAAAGAATAATTAACTACGAAGATCCAGAAAAATAAAGGAGAAGTTAGAGTTTGGAAGTACCGAGCTGTGCAATGTTACAAGCAACTTAAAAAGGTGACAAAGAAACTAAAGAACATCAAAAAGAAGAAGTCTGAAGCATTGCAGGCTGATGTCAGTATGTTAGAGCAGGATTGAGCTGGAATGCTCAAATTTTTGAAGGTTTTTTGCAAAGGTAAAGTGAGGACACACAACAACTTAGGTATGGGAGGATTTTAGCCCCCTAATTTTCTCTCTTTTTTCCATTTTCCCCTTCCTAAATCATAACCATTTACCTCTGTTTTACCTCCTTTATGCACCCTCATCTTGCACTAGTCCAAGCACAGTGACATATTTCGTATACAATTTATTTTTTATACTTTTAATTCAAATTAGCATTAATTAATCATTTATTACATGATTTATTACTTTTAATAACTCTTTGTAAGTTATCGATATCTCCAATGTTTATTTGGTAGTTAGAGTACTTACCGTGATCACTGATCCTAGTGCAGGATCGGATCTTGCACCGTTGCTAGCACAACAAATCCCTGCAGCAGATCCAAACCTCCTTGATCACCACCTCATTTTGAGCACCTTTAGCCACGACAACAAGATCGACCCAAAGGCAGCCGAGACCGAATCTATGAAGGACGAAAGCTGGAGATTGGCTACAACCAGTTTTGCTAAATATCTAATTTTGAAGGCCGAAAAGCTAAATTATGCGTTTGGTTATGTAATTGGTTGAATGATCTATTCTGGCCTTTGGCCAAAGATCTATATAATGTAGAATGTAAATAGGACTAAGGGGGAAGTTTTGATAGCAGAAGAGAACAGAGACACAACTAGAGAGGTGGTAACAGGTTGCTGTATTTTGTTATCGCCCGAATCTGGGCTAGACAATGTATTAATGTATGTACTTGCCTCAGTGAATTAATAAAAGGGATTTCCACCTCATGTTTCACAAATTGCGTTTCTATATTTAAGCGGATGAATTGATTAAGGTAGTTTTTATTTAAAAGGGAAACATGCTAGTTGGCTAGGGCCCTACCAACCTAGCATGTTTATCCCATTTCCTGTTGTCCTGTAATTTGTGTTTACATTGTCAAGAGTGATTTAATTTTAAGCACATGCATTCATGTCTGAGTGAAAGCGGATCCATTGTGTGAATTAGATAGATTTCCTTTTCCTTCAATTTCCTTTCCTGTACTTGATTTCAGATTGGTTTTCCTCTGCCTGGTCCAAGCAGGAGAAATAACCCTTCAGCAGTGCACGTTGGTGTGATATCTCCTTTTCTGCAATTCTATTTGATTGGTTTTCCCCGCTTGGTCCAAGCAGGAGAAATGAACCTGCACCATTGCACGTTGGGGTGATGCAACAAGCCTTCTTAGTCTACTTTCCACAATCTTCTTTCTTTCATTAAATGCTTATGATAGGATAAATGTATACTGACTATCTCTCTATTCCTGCACTCTGTTAAGATTAGAAACATTCACTTTTTATGTGTGCAATTTGATTTAACAATATCATAGCACTTGCACTAATTCAGCACTCATTTTAAGAATTAAATGCTAAGTGTAGGAAGCTCTGATCCGGTGCAAGAACTAGTTTACCCATCACCAAAATGATTCATTTTTATAATCAAACCTTGTTTTACACATTTAAACTCAAAACGTTATTATAACTACTAAAAAATATAACAACATTAAAATTTTGAATTTTCAAAGGTTAAAGGAAAAAGTAATATTTTAATTAGCGTAAAATGCCTATAAAAATCCAAGAAGTAAAAATACTTTTACCATTCGTGTTTTTACCATTTGAGAGCCATTGAGACGAAAGTTTTACTAAAAACTTCAGAGGCAGATTCCGACCAAACTGGTGGAAGAAATCATGAAATGTTTCCTCCATGTAAGAGATATTTCCATTGTGCTCATTTTGATTTCTTTTATTTTGCATTTCACCATAGATTCAATTTTTTTTGGGGGTTTTATGAATTTAAATTTCACCCTTGAGGGTGCACAGTTTTCCTTCATCTAAAGCGTGCACCCCGACTCATTTTGTAACATAGAAATATGCAATTTGCATGGTTTTCCCTGAAAGAAACCACACAAGTTCACTCGATTTATAAAATACCATCACACACAATGCCGAGGGTTTTGAAAAGATAAACAAAATGCCAAAATATTTTTGGAAATTTTATCACATTATTTTCTAATCCTCTTATACTATTATTTCCATAGCTTTGAATTTGAAAAATGGAGTGGAGGGAAAGAGAACACAAGGTTCAAGGTGATTAATATTTAAATGACCCAACAACGCTAAAAACTTGAAATATTATGGTCTATAAAAAGTTTTTATAATCCCGGGTATCAAGGCTCAGTTAAACTTGATGACATGGATGGTAAGAGCATGAAATGTTCAAGAACAATAGTTACAGATAAGAGACCAATTAATTACCATAGATGCAGATGAAATATATTTTTTGACTGGGATTTCACGCCGAGGGATTCATATCTCATTATATGGACACAAACTAGGTGGAGAAACAATAACAACTTACCTGAGGAAACACTGATTTTAAGGTTCCCAACTCAAGCATGGGCTGATTAACATCAAAACCATTGATAGGATTCCTTTGAGAACCATTGCCTTCATTGTTTAATGAATTTGTGGAAGTGCAAAACTTCATTTTCTCACTAATTCCTAAATTCATATTTACGTGGAGTGTGCACAACCTACTATTTTCAACAGGTGTGAGGGTATTGTCTCCAATCTCAAAGGGAAACTGAATAGAGAAAAGACTGGAAAACTCAACTTTGGGTATGGTTCCATTGTGATATGACATTCTATGTAGAGGATTCCCCTTATTGCCCCACAACATGTATCTATATATGCAGGAGGACCTCAAGATCCTTTTATGCTACAATGGGTTTTGTCACTACAAAGAAAAGACCCTCTAGTGGATGTTTTTGAGGAACCCCTTATAAAAATACCCCAAAAATCTGTTTCTAGTAGAAGTTACTAGAGGAGGTTGGCGGGTAGAGGTTTTTGTGGATGTTTTCCGTTCGGTGCACTAATCATGCTAAACCGCACCAGTGCATTCAACAAGAGAAATCACTAGTGTGCACAAAACATTGGCACACCAGACACCGACGCCCACCCGGTGCATCTCTTTACTATGGCCCACCAGTGCTTTGCAAATTTTTTGTACCGATGCGTCATAAAACCCCGTGCCAAGATAGAAACCGCCTTGTGTGGTCTTAAGCAACCACACAGGTGCATCATAAAACCCTGTGCCAAAACAGAAACCACCCAGGGCTGTCTTAAGCAACCGCACCGGTGCACCTATAAAACCCTGGAAGCCGGAACAAGGTTAAATAAAAGATAAATTACCACCAAAAAATCACATTTTTCACTTTTATTAGTGTTGCAGAGCTCTCAAGCACTCGCGCAATTTATCTTTTTCTAACCTGCATGACATTGGTGCTCCCATTGCACCACTTGTATGCACTGCTGCTATGAATTTCCTACTAATCTCCAGCTTGACTTTTGAAAAACAGTGGGAAAATTTTATTTTTCAAATTCTACAGCCAATATGCCTCCTCGATGGCCAAATGTATAGGTATTTTCCTTGTTTTTTCCATAATTAAGCCTTTTAGCAGATTTGAATTTCAAATTACCTTAAAATTAACCATTTAAAAGAAAAAAAAATTGCGTGGTGGGCTTGAGATGTTCGGCTCGCACCGGCTCGCGGTGCTGCGTGTAAATTTACACGTCGCACTGCAACTGATGCTAACGGTATCCGCACTAGTTCCAGGGTGGTACCGAAAGGTGCACCGTGTTATTTTAATTTTTTTTTAAAAGCGTGGTGTGGTCGGTTACCCGGTCTAACCATTGACCATGTGGATTAGTGGCAATGCGGTGCGTTGACTTAAATATCTGCCCCAAGCCAGGTATTTTGGTTAGCGCACCGTATTCCGCATTTCGACAAGGTCAATGGTTCGGCCTAGTAAAATATCACACTATTGACTATGTAATAATGTCAGGAGGTCGGTGCGCTGACCGAACTATACGCCTCGGGGCATAGAGTTTAGTGAGTGCACCGCACTACAGACATCGTACATAGTCAATGGTGCGCTGAAAAAGTTTCAGGTGCACCTCTACTAGTGCATTGAATATCATCTAGTGCACCACCACCGGTGTGTGACAAAAATAAGATGCATCGGAACCGGTGCATGCCTATTTTTTATGGCACACCGATTGTTTTTGTTTTTTTTTTTCCAAAAAAAATTATATGTATATTCTTAAATACATGTCCCATTTAATAAAAAAATTGTATTTAATATGTCAATAACTTAGAGATGTGAAAGGAGAGAAGAGGGGGAACAATATCAACAACAAGATGACTAGTATAACATGGTTCGCCTGTGGGAGGCACGAGAGAGGAAGAGAGATGCATACCCTCGCCCTATTAAAGCAGCTACCCAGGGGCTCCTAAGGGAGGTAGGCCTCCTCAATTTCTACGAGGAGGCTACTTCCCTAAAGGGCCATGGTCTGTTTTTGAGACATCTTATCCACAGGTGGAATACCCACCTATAGGCTTTCCGAGTTGGTCCTAACTAGTGGTACACGCCCACTGAGGATGAAATATATTTCATTATAGGGCTATCAAGGAGAGGGGTTAATTTTCCCTCGTTCCAAAAGGTTCCAATTGGATATGCAATAGGGATTCAGTTGGTGTAATCCGAGAGATACATTAGCACAGACATATTTTCTCCTTCATATTTTCAGGTCTTCGGAGGTCAGTTACATATTGGTGCATTTGGTAGTCAGGAGGTGAGGTGCCTGTCACTTCTGATTTCTACCATTTCACACAACACTAGTTATTGGAAACACATTAGTTGCTCGCTTCTATATTATGTTTATTCTTTAGTACAGGAGCCATGAATTGTCAAGTGGTCTACCATTTTTTGCGGTAGTTATGTGCAACCTTAGATAGATGTCATGCTCATGCACAAGGGAGGGTCAAATTCCCTTTTGCTTCAGAGCTTTTTTTTTTTTTTTTTTTGAAATGTTTCTAGAGACAAGGCCTACTTTTGCTCAGCAACCTTGTAGGACGATGTTCGAGGCATAGATGTACATGTGGGGGAAAATGATGCCCAAGTGGGATAAGACTGTGTTTCTTGCGAGGATATTGCATGATGCACTAGAGTTGCTAGCTAGTGTTGATGAGAATCCCTTCATTATGGTCCCCTTTCCTTATGCTGGTTTGGATTGGCGAGGGTGTGCCAACATTCTCTTCACAAATGATGAGCTACTAGATTATAGAGGTAATATTACTATTGTATTTAAATTTATTCTAACATGTTATTTAACTTGTTTTTATTAATTTGTGTAATAAAATTGTCTAATTATTGTCGTGTACTTGTATATATTTTGCAGACATTAGGTCTTTTGATGGCGAGGATATACCGACAGCACCACATAATCCAGGTGTGGATCCTATTGACGATCGGGGTATGCCAGATGTCGAGGATAAATAGGAGGACGGTGTAGAGAAACCTACTCCTGCTGGTGTGCCAGTACTGCCTTTTGGTAGGCATGGTAGGATTGATAAAAGATACAAGATGGAGTTGGGTGACCAACTCACTGGATTGATTTTTGAGGCGGGCATCAATCCCGCTACTATGAGAGACATACAGGCCGATGGTAGGTTGTTACATATGTGAAGAGGCATGTCACATGACATCTCTAGCCTGATGTGGCATGTAGTAGGAGCTACGACCTTAGTTACGTGGATGAGTAGGACCGTTGCACGTTATATGTGTGGTTGAGACACAACACGTGATCAAAAGTCTGTGAGTAGCGACGCATCATCTGATGATCGTTCACCTCGCGTCGTGCCAGATATCAGGCCTCCACTAGCATCGAGAAGTAGTCATTATGGAGAGCATGTTGGATCATCAGCCATGTCCAGTCAGCACCCTGCATCATCTAGCAGTACTCATGATCATGAGTAGGCTGGACCATCGCCCGTCGAGGATGCACCATTCACTGAGCAGGCCTCAAATAGTACTGCTATTAATGATGTACCACTAGCTGATCCATGACATTTATTTTACAGTTGTATATTTTTGACATTATTCAGTTATATATATATAGTCCATGTATTTTATGTTCATGTTGCAGTTGTACTTAATTTACATGTTGGTGATCATCATATGCGTATATTGTTAGGTCATGTTAGATATATTCATTTAATGTGCAGCTTGCAGATAGATGTACAGACCGATGTGTATGTGGTAGCAACTATTTGACATGATATGTATATTTGATGTTTGTGCTGTGATGATGTTAGACAATGCTAATTGTGTTTTGTGAGATGATCATGATCACGATGATGTTAGCGAATTTGAATTTGTTTTTTAGTCGAATATGATGTTGGTACAATGTTATCATGATCGTGATGTTTATTAATTAATTTAATATTAAATGACCATGATATTCATTAAATATTATGTCGTGATTGTAATCGAAATTTTATTTTAATTGTATGTAAAATTGTAAAATTGTATTTGTATTTGTAAATGTAATTTTAAGTGTAATTGTATGTAAAAGGTTTGTAAAATTTTAATTTTAATTGTAATATTTAATTTATTGTGAAATGATCGTAATTGTAATTTTAATTGTAATTGTATATATGAAAAATTGTAAAATTGTAATTGTAATTCTAATTCTATGTAAAATTATAAAATTGTAATTGTATTGGTAATTGTAATTATATGTAAAATATTTGTAAAATTGTAATTGCAATTGTAATTGTGATTCTAATTGTATGTAAAATATTTGTAAAATTTTAATTTTAATTGTAATATTTAATTTATTGTGAAATGATTGTAATTGTAATTGTATATATGACAAATTGTAAAATTGTACTTGTAATTCTATTTGTATGTAAAATATTTGTAAAATTTTAATTGTAATTGTAATATTCAATTTATTGTGAAATGATTGTAATTGTAATTTTAATTCTAATTGTATAACCTCTGCTAGAGGGTCCTTTCCTTATAGTGTGTTGATGGGATGCCACGAATGTTGTGATGGCACAGTTGTAAGATACACTTCTAAGTTTTCTGGGTGGCTAGAATGACAAATCATTATGATCAAGGACTTACCATATGCAGGAATGGATTACACTAGTGATCCATATATCGCACTTTCTGCAGGAATGTAGTGGGGTGGCATAAGTAAAAATTTCACATTTTTTTCGTTTAGTGTTTTCATTTTTTTTTTGTTTTTTGACATCCAAGATTTACTATCTGAAATAATAATGTAAACGTGGGCCTGGTCAGACCGAAAAAATTACGTTGATTTGAAAAATGTGGTGATCAACCAACAAATCTTGAGGTAACAAATATCAATGCATCAAAAGGCATTAACTAAGCTCGAGCACAACCTGGAGAGGTTAAATCTAGACATCTTAAACACTAGGATTGATGATTTACCTCTCTTTCACCAGATGCATAGCATGGGAGTACCTCGACCGATCATTCACTTGCTATGACGAGTAGATCACTTCATCATCTACTACCATGATCAAAATGGTTAGCTTATATTCCTAAGGGATAGATATTGTTTTTTGATATATCATCATGTTCATATAACAAAGGCCACATGGACTTATATGTTTTGGATGGCCTTTTGTAAAGCCACACGTTTTACAAACATTTTGATTAATGGAAACTACTATTATTATCTGAGTTTATCTTGTACAATATGTGGATGAATATTGTTTTTCTTTCTTACAGATGTTACAAATGTTTATTTAACACATAGCTATCTAATTCATTAGTTAATGTGTTTAAATGTTTTGGATTGTGTTTATATTCAATATAATCCAACTCTTTCTCTAAGAGATGATCACACACAATATTATTAACATTTTTGAACTTCTTAATGAATAAAAACCATTTAACTGTAATATGATTTGAGAATCTAACCTAATGATCAATCGAAGAATACCAAATGAAATGGCATCAGAAAATATTTCAATAATTTCACTATATTTTGCGATGTTATTCATTGCTCAACAAAGGAATATTCCATGAATACTAACTAACTCATAAGTGGTTGAATATATGGCCCAATCTACGAAAGACAAATTTTTAATACTATGACTATCACCACCGACAAATTCAGTGTAATTTTGAGGGAGCATTGACATATGAAAATCAAGTGTAATATAATATAAGTAGGAGAAGTAGTATAAAATGGTAAAAATATGCTGAAATTTCCAGACACATATAAAAAATATGATACAATAACGTACAAAGTCTTCATGGAGTTAACTAAACATAGTATTTCTTCATAGGAATGCCATCATAATCTACTAGACCATAAGCCTCATTTGTCAGTGCATGTTTTACAATATAAGGAACCTACCACATGGGATTGAATTTACCAACACATAATTTTTCATGCTTATGATCATAAACCAACCCTAGGCCAGCTTCTTAATATGAGTGAGGATTTACATTTTGATCAAAATTTTCCTTAACATGTTACTTATGAGTCTCACTAGCTAATGCAACACCACAACGAGTCTCATCTAGTTATGCTAAGTATAAAAAATGTTCCTCCTTTGCAGAAGTGGATGGTAATAACTTCATTTCTAGTTTTAATGAAGGGATTTCACATTCAATAGGAAATATTACTTCTAGGATGTAAACCAACTGGAAGTGAGTAAAACCGATTGAACCTTTTGCTGAGGTGCGATATTCCCACAAAGATGGAAAAGCATCATATGCTAATTTTCTTTATGAATTCTAACAATATGTTTAATAATGGTAGTAAAAACCTTGTTAATGAATTATACTTGGTCATTCAGTTGCGAGTAATATGGAGTTGAACTGTCATGACATAAGCCTAGCCTTATAGTAAGTGCGGTCAACATAAAGTTTCGAAAATGGCTACCATGGTCCGTGATGATCGCTTGTAGAATATCGAACCTAGAAATCACATGATTGAACATGAAAATGGCTACAGTTCCACCATCATTATTATATGCAGGAATCACCTAGACCCATTTTGTAATATTATCCACAACTAGGATAATATACCCATGCCCCTCGACCGGGTGCGAGTTACATGTAATGAAATCGATGCCCAATTTTGAAAAAGGACTGCCAAAAATTATTGGGTGAAGAGGAGCTATAGGTGAACACATTTGTGATGATATATTTAGAAATTGTGGCACTTCTAGACCATCGTTATACAATATTTGAACATCGAAGGCCAAAAATTCCTAGGGCGCTGGATTTTTGGGCAGGGGAAAACCCTGACATATGACTGCCATAGGCTCCAAAATGACAATAATTCAATGCCTCTTCATCTTCCTCATAATTCAAACATCATCTAAACATGGAATCAGTACCATGACGATAAATTGTATCACCAACAATACTGTTTTTTTTGGACTGGTACCTAATACAATGACACTTTGTTCGAGACAGTTATGGCCGAAAAGTATGAGTTTGAATATACACGATAATATCTCCATACCAAGGGTCTAAAGTGCCAATAAGAAAAAGTGATTCATCTAGAAGAGAATCCTCTGCTAAGGTTTATGTCTCAGTATAGGGAAAGTCACATAACAATTTGGGAAACACCAATGATTTCTTTGACTTATATTTTTTGAATTTAAAATAAAATTATTGCAGGATAACTATCAATTTAGAATACACCCCCATAAAAATATATCATGAGAATGTAAATGATGGGGTTTCAATCTAAAATCACAGTTGTTTTACGTAATAGAATGTAGTGATGAAATCATTGGACAACTTGAATGACTCCCAAGGACAATTTTTCCACATGTGCATATTTTACGTTAGTTTTCGTAAGATTTCTACTCAAATAATATATCATAGTTCATTGTTCGGGTAATCTTCCTTAACTAAAACCATGCCAATTATGACATCAGATCAAGCTAAATACACAAATTAATCTTGATGATAATCAGGCGGATGCAACAATAGTGCATGGGTTAACACGTGTTTGAGTGCATCAAAAGCTTTTTGAGAATATTCATCCTATGTAAATGAAATTCCCATTTTCATTAGTTGAGTAAAACCTTTACTTAGCTCAACATAGTTCGGGATAAATCGATGTAAATTTTTTTCTTTTCCTTGCAAACTTTGAAGTTAGCGTAAATTAGAAGGAAAATTCACAACAACCTCTACCTTAAGTGGATCGACATGAATGCATTCTTTTAATGTGAAAAATAACAGTAATCGACTATATTTTACAAAAAAAACACATTTGTGAGGATTCAAGTGGATATTTTTATGTCCACATATGATAAAAATAACTCTCAAATTATTTGGATAATGTTCCCTTTTCAGTGAATGAGCTGGTAAGTCATCCAAGCAGGGTTGTACAATATTTTTGATATCGTGAAAAGCATAAGACATGGCCCATTGAAAGGTTATGACGAAATTCTTTAATCCAAATGGGATTTTTTGATAGGAGAAATTTTCCCATGGAAAAATGAATGCATTCTTGTGCTGATCAACATGGATTATGTTGATTTCATTGTATCCAGAAAAATCCATCCATGAAAGAAAATATTTCATTATTAATAGAATTGTCAATAATTTGATATATATGGGGGGTACGACAATATACTCTGATGGTCCCTTGATTTTTTTTAAAAGGAACAATTTTGGAAACCCAATTAGTAAAGGGAATCGAATAGATAAAACCTTCTTTAAGTAGTTTCTCAACCTTAACTTTGATAACAGTAGCCTTTTGTGGATGCATTGGACGTAATATTTGTCTGACAGGTTTAGTATCTAGGTAGGTATTAATTTCGTGAACAATTTTTGTTAGGTAAATTCCTGGAATTTCGTTATAAGACCAAGCAAAAATATCATGAAATTCTTGAAATAAGGCTTTATACATTTGAATTTATTCAAGTGAGCTCGAAGAACCTATGTGAATGTTCTCAATAATTCCATATTTGACTGAGATGTTAATTTGAATGGTTGTATATGTCTTTTGTAAGTTAATTTTAGATTCAAGATGAAGAATTAACAGACAACATTTAGGATTATCTACAATCTCTTACAAAAATATGATAGAAAAATCATTTTCAATTTTCTCAAGGTTAGGAAGAAAATATGAACAATAATGATTATATTCCAATGGCATTTCATCCAAAGTCATAATTTCCATAATACTTTCATATTTTGGAAACATTTTAGCAAAGTAATCAAGGAATGATATTGGTGCTAACTAAGATAATTGTGGATAATCACGAGTGATTGAAATCACTTAATCAATTTCAGGGGGTGGTGGATTAGAAAATGTTTGACCTGTATGATAAGCTAATTAAAATACTCTTAAGGGAATCTCATTTCCATACGAGGTTAATTCATATTGTAAAGGAACAATCTAAGGATCAACATATTCCATCATGATTCATGAGATTGTATTAACCTAGGAAACATTAGAATTAAATTTGGGTGGAGGGAGTGCAAAGGTTCCCATGAGTGACGAATCTTTGAGAATCCGACACCAACATATTCACATGAAGTAATCATTCCCCCCACAAAAATTACACTACCTGTAGAGTTATGGTTTGAGGTACAGTAAGATAACTGGTCTACTTTCACTATTTTTCCTTAATGAGGAAATAGTGTCATACGAAAGAGTGATGAGACCATTGTAGACATGACATAGGTCCAACTTCAACCAAGTAAAAGATGCAATCGATTAGAGCATCAACAAATTCAACCTTGATTGCAACTTTCTGAACTTCTAGTTCTATTGGTAGATCGTTTAAAATATCATAAGGACGAAAACCTCTTCTATTAAAGGATTTTAGAGTGGTAGGAGATTGTTTGATATTTGGAGAACCTAAATCTTTCCAACAAGAAATAGACATGATAGACGTAGAAGCTCCTTCAACACTTTCTTTCCAAAAAAATATGTTAGTTTTGACAAAAGATAGTATCTGGAATGTGCGTTCATGTAGTATTGTAGGTATATGACTTTGAAGATCTAAAATAATAAGGTTAGAATCCAAAGGATCAATTGCTCCAATATCTAAAAATAGTAATTTTAGTTGTGCTCGACATGTTTGCAACACTTCAAGAGCCAACATCGTTGATGGAGACATTGCCAGATATTCAACAATGTTGTAGTTTTGTGAAACTCTAGCCTGTGGGTTAAAATTCTATTTTCAAACAAAAAATTTAGGAGGCGTTCAAATGATCATGTAAGAATTTATTTTTTCAATCTGTAATGGTTCAGAAGAAGGAGGAATTGAAGTGGAAGGTTGACTAGATGGACTTGTATCGTTTCCATTTACTATACGACCCTTAGATCTGTAATATTTAGATCCTGTGGTTACCAAAACTTGCAAAGAAATCATCATGATATCTGTCAATGTGGAAGAACAATATGGATTATGTGAAATCATTTTACTTTCTTGAGAGGGAAAATGATCTTTTAAAACAACACGAGTAGGATAAAGTTTTATGAATTTGGTAACCTCTTCCCGATGTGGGAATCCATTTGTGTAATGATATTCATCACAAATTAGGCAAGGATAATTAGGGTTCCTCTTCTCATCATAGGGTTTATTTTTGGTTGGGTTCTCTTTATTGGAATCATTCTATTTTACTTTACCTTTCCCCCTAATTTTACCTCCAAATGGTTGATTCTTTCTAGTAGATGATTCTTCGGCATCAATTTTAGTAGTAATTTATGGGGAAATGTTTTCATTGGGTGAATCTTATATAGCCAAAGTTTGAATGTTTTTAGAATTCTTATTTTTACCCTTATACTGGTGGCTGAGAGAATGAATTACACCATCAACGACGTTAGATACTATAAGAGTTGAGTTTGTTTTATATGAAATTGTTGGGCGAGGTAGATTTGGGATTTTCATGTACAAAGTGTCAGACTGTGTATAAACAAGGTCAAGGTATTGGGAGTCCAAAAATACCTGTTCTTCTGTTACAACACCTCCTTTAGCAACATCCCCCGTAACATCATGAAGTAATGATTTTGTGAACCATACAACCAAAGGTTGATATGGAATATAAAATTTGACTAAACGACTCCTACACCTCCATTCATGGATATGATATGAAATTTAGCTAGATATATATTGTTTTAGTGAATTGAAAACTTCAGTACCAGTTTAATATTGAATTGTAGCTAAAAATGTGTCAAAAATTTTGTTGATAAGGTGTTGAAATTATGGAAAGAGGAATGCGGTAACTCAATTTACCATTTTGTTTTTGAATTGGTTAACATTTGTTGGGAAAGGCATAATCTAGTAGAATCATAAATCAATGAAGTTGGCACACACCAACTTAAAGACACTTAAATAATGGACTCTAAAAAGGTTGGCCTTGATACAGTGTCTACATAATCCCTATACTAGGTTGTCTGATAGGAATCTATATGTACACTGGAAATTACGATGAATTTCATAACCATATGCTTGAGGGAAAGCTTGTTTAGGTTGTTGAATTGACATTTGAGGCGTAACTTGGAAAATCATTTTTGATACTCCGCAGATAAGCATTTGAGCTGAACATGGAACTCATTGTTGAACAAATATTTGGATAGTAGACTGAATAGGTGTTTGAGGAATACCCAAGAAAATTTGTTGGATTGGTTTTTGGACATGTGTATGTGGATTCCCTTGGACAAGTTGTTGGATAGGTGTTTGTGGAATTCCGTGGATAGGTTTTTGGACTCATATTGGAATACCTTGAACATATATTTGTGGAATAGATGGTCCAGTAGGATTAACATGTTGATAAATTCAAACTTTCGGAGAAACTTGAATAGGTTATTGAACAAAATAAGGGTTCCAAATAATATTCATCCCTTAGTGAGCACCAATCAAGAGTTGAGACACAGTAATTGACTTGGAATGACCTGAGGTATCTTACCATAATTTTCATAAGTGTTGGAAAACGTTTGTACTCCAACATGTAGGATATGACTCGTCAATAGGTTGTCCTCTAGGTGGAGGATAAGGAGGTTCCCCCCTCGGCTGCATAATAAAAACTAGTTGGGGTTACTTGGGGATTACCTAAATTACTAGATACCATGTTAACATATTGGATGAATGCCAAAGGTACTTCAGGCTTGGAATTCATGCTCTTAATAGTAGAGGTAGATGGAACAGATGACCAAGTATATGCTTGAGGAGAAGGAGTGGCTCCTAAATTTTTTCTAGAAAGTGACTGGAACCCGAAAAGAACTGAAAAACCATGATACAATAATGACTCTGGAGAGCTTGTATATATAGAGGTATCATGGGTTTGACTCGTAGGAGGAATTCCTGACATGTTTCGTCTTGGTGAAAAGTAGAAAGGAGTGCGATAACATGGAAGATCTTGACCAAAAAAGTTAAATGGGGTCAAATACAAAGGATATGGTCGAAAAGGATCAAAGAAAAGTCTTGGAATTTTTTTTTTTGGGTCATGAATAGCAACAGGAGTACATGGTGATTATTACTCCTCTTTTGCAGTAATATCCTCAATACTTATGAGACTAGGAGGTAGACCAGGTGTAATTATAATTTTTCTTTTCAGTGAAGGTGATGCGGGAATAGGGGCTATACCGCTAAAGGAAATTTAGGTTAAAAAAAATTCATACTCATGTTCTTCAATGTCTGATTCAATTAATTTTGTATCTAAAACTTCTCCGGTATCAAATAATTTCTGAATAATTTCAGTAATTTCTGGCCCATATTGAACCAAGACTAATTCGACTTCTTCAGGTTGAAACAATTGAATTTCAACTGTCTCAGATTCTATAATTTTAGATGTTTCAGGTTTATCTGAGGTCTAGGATCCTGTTGATTTCCACTTCTGAGCTTTAATATTTTCTAATTGAATAGGTGTTTATTCAAGGTGTAAACCCTCCATTCTATGCCAATGCCTCAGTGAATCAACCATGATGAATTTTTATAAAGAAATTAAATAATATTCACAATCCACACCTAAGGTCTATAATAAGTAAAAACTAGCAAATAACATACACTAGTAAATCTAAGGAGTCAAACAATGTAAACACAATTTTCAAAGAGAAATCACTAGTTGGTGTTGAAATCCAACGTCGCGGAGATCAATGTAAACAATGTATAAATATAGAGCGGGTGGAACCAGTTATGCTGACAACCTAATTAATGAACATGATATGGTATAAGTAACTCCACTTGTCCCATCTCGAGTGAAGAATACCCTCCAAAAATGTCCAAGTGAGTTTAGCCAACGTCTATTCTAGGTACAATAGAGACTTCCCCTTTGCCATCACTTTGGGTAATATCCTTAATATTACAGTCTCCAAGGTTACCACTTATGAAAATTTAACTTGGGGGGACAGTCATAGATCAGAAGTACATGTAAGGGAAGAGTAACAAATATTAATCCCCTTGAAATTTCCTCAACATGGTTAATATGAGGTTTACCTTCGAATGATTTCCAAATACCTTTCGACACCATTTATAATGCGTACAAATTGCGCTACCGTAACCAATGAAGTTGGGTCGATCAATCTACTGGGTTCCATATGATCTTGTGCTTAACTCCTTTGTTAGAAGAGCTTCTCAAATCCATATTGTAATAAATGGAATTCTACCTATAACAATATTCTAGTGTTTGTTTGAAGCTTTGGAAAACTCACTTCCCTATTCCAAAGCCCTACAACCTAATCTAATATAGGTGGAAAGAGCCCTAAAATAATAAAATTTCTAATTTATTTTAATAGTGTTGTTTTTAAAGTTATTACTACTCAATGGGTAAATGATTATGAAACTAATGGTGTTATAACATGACCCAAAACGTTAATGCAATCGAACATGATATTGTGATATTTTCATTTCGATGAATTTATAATTATGACACAGAGTGAGTCTTTTCAATTTGTCAAATAAATTTCCTAAACTCCTAATTTCACCATATACCTTTTCATGAATGCACACATTCACTTGCAAATGAAATAGATTCATAAATTAATCATTAATATTTAAATTCGCCCAATAACTCAAAAAACCATGAAACATTCCTTGAACATATAATCACTCAAAATTTTGAAAATGCACAAAGAAACCAATAAAAAATTTAAGATGAATTCCTTGAAATGAATGTTATAGATTTAATACTGTCCAAAGTACAATTTTGAAAAAAAATCAGCACTAAAAGAAGGATAAATTTCATTTCAAGTTCAGTAAAGGAAACACATTTCATTAAAAACACCTATTATTGAAAAACCCTACCTTTTATTAACAAAAATATCTTTGAAAAACAGATAATCTAAACACTAGATCTGATTTTTTTCAGAGAAGAAAGACAAGAAGATTGAAAACCAAGAACAACCAATCCTTCTTTTCAAATATCTACAAAAAATGAGACAAAGCCTTTACCGTAATTCATGAAAACAATAATTTTTGAAGAAGACTCTTTCACAAAACTCAATAAAACTGACAGAGACTTTATGAAGATGCCAACAAATGAAATCAAGCATATAAAAGAAAAGTTCCAGGACTTTGTAAAAGGAAAATTCAAATTTTTAAAAAATTTAGGTTTGTGGTTAGGAAAATAGTATGATCCACTACACATATGCACTTTTTATAAGGGATGAGTGAAAAAAAGTGCGCTTTGTTGTTAACAATAAAATGCGTAGTCTACTAAAATTTTAGAAAAAATAAAAATAAAACTAAACAATCCAAAAAATCCAAACTTTCACTATCTTGCAAACACATACATAAGGCTATAAAAAAAAAATTCAAAAGTCAAAACAAGGAGATGATGAATAATTAGGTGTTCCCCAGTACGATCACAATTTGTTATGGTAGAATAATTTCTTATGTGGACATAAGAAATCTCCCTAGATTCAATGACTCACTCTAGTAACAAAGAAACAAACAAGAAAATATTTCTCTGAGTTCACTTTAATTGAATCATAAACAAGAATGTTAAAAGATGGAGTGCATACCTTTGAAATGAAATTCCAGATGAAGATCCTTTCTATGGTTTGATGTAGCTCCTCTATCAAAGGCATATGATAGATAAATGACTAAATACAACTCATACTAGTGATCAAGGAAGCTAGTACCTAATATCATTATCAAAGGAAAAATAGAATAAAATACATAATACATCAATTATGTTGAAAAATATAGTGGTAAGAAAAGATATTTTGTGTTAATCTCAATAATGAAGGAGTTACACAACCTAAACCTTGATGAAGTATGGCTCCTTCCAATGATCTCCAATCTTCTCCTTGGATGATGTGCGTTCTAGATTCTTTTCAGCAGCATAATTCTAGCTTTAGTAGTCCTATATAACCCTCTGGCATCTATTTCATTTATGATATCCTAAAATGGTGGGATTAGGTTTCCATAAAGAATCAGAATTGGTTCCATAAATAAAGGGATCAAACTTGAAAAACATCAACTCAAAGCTTTCACTTGGGAAATATTCTCCCAACAAAGATTCTATATTTCAATTTTATTTTTACTCTCATTGAGTCATGTGTGTGGTTTACAATGGGAGACAATGTGCACTTTTGGGCTAGGTATAATGGTCAAATCCGTGTATGCGCAAAATTTGGCTAGGAAAATGCGCAAGTGACTAAAAGTAGGCTTTTAGACCTTGAAATCTGAAATTCTCGTTTTCTTTAGGATTGTTAAGCTTCTAGCCTTGTAGAGGAATTCTTTGGAACACTTCATGGATAGAGAAAGATCCAAATTGATGGCCATTTTCAATAATGAAAAAAGGATGTGTAACATTATATTGCGATTAAATAATAATTTATGTAAAACATCACAGGGCAAAGCTCAATTGGTTAATCTGAGAATTGTAAAATTGTTCAAGCTCGAAAGACCTGGGTTGAAATCCTCCCCAGTATTACTGGGACTATGGAGAGGAGGAAATATTGTAGTGCCCCAAAGGTTTATTAGTGGTTGCGTGTTATGAGTGTTGCTGGGCTCCTCCCGGATACAAAAAAATAAGCAAAACAATTTATTTTTTTATGTAAAACATATTTTTATATTTTATATTTATGTTAATATGTGTGTCTATTTCATAATAGGTATTTTACAATTAATTCAATTATTAGGTGGATGGTAGAAATTTAGCCTCCATGTAATATGTCAAAATATTCATAGTATAAAAAAATCAAGTGTTAATATTATGTGTAAGTTATTTATGTTCTTTTAATTAATTTATTTCAAATTAATTAATTATAAAATGTCATATCAACCTATGTTTTTGAGTTTTTTATTATATTTAGATCTTGGTAATTATTTCTTTATGATCAATAATTACACACTTGAAAATTTCTTGACCTTAATTTTGTTTTTATGATTAATTAAAGATTATTAGATTGATAAAATCTATACGAGATATTTATTGATGTCTAACTATACTTGAGGGCCTCGATATATATACATAATCGAGTTATATTATCATTAATAGACATTTCTTTTATTTTTTTATTTTTTTATTAGTTAATTATTGATTATTCATATTTATGTGTTATATTATATATTTAATATAATATATAAATACATATTGGTGTACATAATATGACATATATTATGCATTGTTATCCAGAAGGTAGTATATTTCGTTCCTATATAAAACATCAAACACTCCCTCTTTCGATGAAGGTATTATTCAACGATGTTCTCCTCTTGTTGTCTCAAGCACACCCAACCACTTCACATGGTATGGGAATGACTACTACCATAGTATCAACACTACAATGAAAATATCTATGATGTTTCCCCTCTCCTAGTTGTACCAATCATCTCAAAATTTTGTATGATCTCAAACATATACATACCTTGGCTAAGGAATATCTCATCTAGTACTTGCCACATTTTTAATCCCAAAAAATAATGCAGTAAACCCCGATCCTTCATTTCAAAATCTGAAGTGAGCTCCCTCTTGCACCCATCTATGAGATTCACATCCCTTTTAAGAAACATGTCATTTACATATATTAGAAATATCAAAAGGAAACCATATTCAACCTTTTAGTAAATTTTGTTATTTGCATTACTCTTAATAAACCTCAAGATCATTAAATAATTGTCTGTTCTTGCATACCATGCCCTGGGTGCCTGCATAAGCCCATACAAATATTTATTCAATTTTAAGTAATGGGAATCCTTCCATTTCATCACAAAACCTTATGGCTACTCTATCTACACTTTGTATTCAATTACACCATTTAGGAAGTCAATATTTACATCCATCTAACATAATTTCCAACCCATAACATAAGTAATAGAGATGATATATATAATAGAAATGTACCTGACTAATGAGGAAAATGGTTCATTATAATATTTTCCCTCTTTCTGGGAGAATCGTCTAGTAACAAATCTAGCCTTGTAGTTTTCTATGCTTCCATCTACAACATGCTTAATCTTGTAGATCCTTTTTGAAGTCACCACTAACTTTCGTTCTAGTCTTTGAACCACATCCCACAAATTATTTTTCGTGATGGATTGGTACTCTTCCATCATAGCATCCTTACACACTTTCTTTTTTGTTGTTTCCTCATAAATGAAAGGTTTTGAATCAATGATATTACTCATTAACGTCACATAGATGGAAAATTTGTGTGGTATATTTCTCTCTTTGAAGGAGCCTCTTGGAGTCACTTATTTTTCTACTCCCTACAATGTGTTACAAAGTCATACTAGTGTCTTCTTGATAATTTCAACCTATTTGGGTGGATATTCCAATATCTCTAGCGCTACCGTCTCATCATAGTCTTCTAGGATATGTTTTTCTAGAGTGTAGTGAATCATCATTGTACTCTTTCGAGCATGTTTCTCCTCTCCGTCCTTATTCATGTGAGACTCTTTATATTTCCTAAAATTTGTTTCTTCATTAATGGTGACATCTCAGCTATATCAATCTTTCTCTGTCCAAAGATATATATTTTATATTCCTTTAAAGTATCAATGTATCCAATGAAGGTGCCCTTGATTCGTGAAGGTTATAGATTTATTCTCTTTTCCTTGGGAAAATGTATGTACATCATAAAAAACATCTTCAAGTGGTTTACTTCTAGTTTATTCCCCGTGTAAACTTCTTTTAGTGTCTTGTTCCCCAATATCATATCAATACTTCTACTCTCAAAATATACACTTATTATGGATTATTCTACCCATTATATATAGTTAATTTCTAGTCATGTATCATTGTTGTAGCTATTTCTACAATAGATTTGTTCCTTCCCTCCACAATACCATTTTGTTGGGGGCTATACAGAGTTGTCAACTCCCACTTAATCCCTAATTCTCTAGAAAATAATTTTAACTCATTTGAGGTGCATTCACCTCCATTATCTGACCTCAAAAGTTATATCTTTCTTGTAGAGAGATGTTCTAATAAAGCCTTTAATTCTTAAAACTTATTGAAAGCTTCATCTTATGATATGAATGTATAATTTCTAATATCCCCTAAGATCTATTGCCACTGCTTGGAAATTTTCTCTTGGTATTATTTCCATGTGAAAAACCTTTTCATACTCCATGATGCTCCACTTACATATCTCGTAGACCTCTGCCCATTTTTCACAAAAATAGCAAGTATTTGTAGTCGATATGAGTAATTCTTTGGTGCTATACCTCACTAGAGCTGTTAATGTTGTGGAAAAGAGATTTCTCTAGGAATCCGTTCAATTTATACAATCCTCCCTTCTGGACACAAATCAAATCTGTTGAATTTATACTTGAATTCTTAGGCCATAGTAGAACTTGGCCATCAATAAAAGCTACCATGATGCCTCAATATTCTAAAGAAATTATAGAGAGAAAATTCTTCTTTAAATATTGTACAAGAAATACATATTTTATTGATATAGAGTTACTTGAAACAAGTTGGTAGCATGTTTCTCTAACTCGTTTTACTACACAAATTGAATAGCCTCTATGTTCCACCTGAAGGGATGAACTCCCTTTTGTAAAATTTGTAAGATAATTTTGTAACTGAGTAATTTGCTTGGAAGAACTAGTATTTAATAGCCAAATATTGCTTCCTTCAGTGATGGTGCCTATGAGAGACGATACAAAGCCATATTCTTCACCTTTTGTCTCTCTTATCTTTTCTTAGATGCATAATTAATATTTGTTGCATGTGCATGATGTTTTCTTTTTCCTTCCCTTCAGAATGATAGTAAACAAAGTGTCCCAACTTATGACAATTGTAACACCTAATCTTAGATACATCCTAATTTTGATCTAAAACTAATCTTCTATTTTTCCTTAGATTGTTATTTCTTCTCTTTTTTCTTCCCTTCACATGAGAAACAAGAGCTTTATTATGTTGATCATTGGTATTTTATGCCTTGGATATCCGTCTTGATTATTCTTGAAAACAATTCATCCATAGCTCATCAAATTTTGAAATTTAGGTAATTTCTTTCTTGCAAAAATTCCTTGAAAAAATCCATCCCAAGGAAAAGGAAAGCCATTTAGAATTGTAGTCAAAATCTTTGCATCATCCATGGAATCTACAATATCCTCTAGTTGATCCTTGATCTAAGAAATCCTTGTAAAGTAGGTAGAAGATGAATTTGATTTATTCGTCATCGCATTTCCAAGCTGATTTCTTGGAGTTAGCTTCCTTCTTGTATTATTGGTTTCATATAATATTGATAAGGCATCAACATTTCCTTTGACGTGATTAACTCTAACACGAGTAATTAAGTGCTATTTTATTGAATCTCACAATATCCTCTTAGCCTTTATCGCATTCATCTTATGCTTTTCCTTGGCGAAATCCTATTCCGGTTCTTGGAGACGTTTCTTAACATAATACAAGAGTATTCTCTTTTATTATCCAAATTATTCTATGGTTCCATGATTTATAATTGTATGTAGCGTATGTTCTACTATGAGATTGGACACCATATATTAAATGGAAAATTAAACTAACTTATTTTCAAGTATGGATTAATGTTTGTCTTAAGATGCACTTCACTTTAAGAAATTATTTTGTTTTGTTTTATATGGTAATAAATATTGTGGGTGAATCGGTTTTCCAAAACAATGTACCTATAAACCACCAACTATTAAAAAAATAAGCATTAAATGATAAGGAAATAATTTTTGATCCAGTAAAATAAATTGTATAGATTGGTAAGAACATATTTTACGAAATATCTATATATATGATTGCTGGAAGGGAATAACTTTTGTTAATATATAAAATATCAACATGTGTCATATGGGGCATGTGGTGTTGATAGCCTATGGTATTGTAACAAAAACTATTTACAAGATATTTTTCCATAAAATAGGTGTGGATCTCCATAATTAAGAATATTGCTACTTGTTTTTTGAAATGTATATAGGCTTAAATTATATAATAATTCTTTTCATATTTAATAATAATAATAATTTAAAATAAAATTATAATTTAGTTAATTCTTGGTTGATGTTCTCACATTTATAATTATTGATGCTTATTTATGTTTACCAAGCTTTCAATGTATATATCTATATTCATGATAACGAAAATTGGATAATAAGATAATTTTTTTTTTAAGATACAAATAACAATATACTTAATAAACAATCATAAATATCAATATCAATATGTTGAGGAATGAGTTTTTTAAATTATATTTGATTTTTATGTTTTAATGTAATAATAAGTATTCATAAAAGTTTAAAAAGATAATATTTTTTAATTAATTCATAAATAAATAAATAGACAAGTAAATTATTCATATTATATTTATGATATGCTTTATCGAAATTATATATTCTAATAAAAATAAAAATATTTATAATAGTTAATACATTATTTTTTAAAATTTTATAATAAATAGAATACAAATATTATAACAAAAGTGTATATATTACATTTGATTTTTACAAAACTAACAAAAAAAATTAATTATATGATAGGCATGTCAATTTCATGGGGTCGAGATGCACATTCTACATTTTAGTATGAAGGAGATATGTAATTCCTCTTATGTTCAAATTGAAAATTATACATGTCTACTTTAAAATAAAAATAAAATATTCTCTAAATTCCTCAATACAATAAAAAAACATCAATAATTTCAGGCTCACTATGCTCACAAGATTTTTTTGTTGATATTACAACTCAATGCCATTAAGAAAATTTCACTTCGATGTTGATATTACAACCCAATGTGATTATAAAAGAAAATCAAGTCCAAGCCATATAATATAATTTCATACCAAATTTAAAAAGAGATAAATAATTATATGTCAACTATTTTATATTGATATCAACTTGACATATGTCAAAAATGTTAAAAGAAATTATTTTAATATTGTATATAATAAAAAATTCAATGTCCAAAGAAAAAAAAGTAATCAAAAGTTAAAAAATGAAATAAAAAATATAAAGTACTTCCTAATAAAGGATAATAAGAGGGACATATGTAATTCATTCAATTCTTAGTATAAAATTAATAAATAACATTTAAAAATATTTATGGTAATAACAAATTTCAATTTGAGTAATTCATAAAATATATGTTATATAGAATTAAATAATCTAGATATATACTTAAAAATATATTAATAACAAAAACAAATAATGTAGATAATGTAGTTCATAAATAAATTTCTTCATTCACATGTTATATAAAATATCTTAATGTCAAATATGTATATATTACATGTTAATAATATATATTTATATACCAGATAAAGTAATTGGAAAACATATTTTTTTATGGTTAAAATGTTTAAAGCAGTTTCAATATTTTACATTTTGTTTTTGTTTTTTTAAGTATATCTTTTTTTGCGAGGATTTTTTAAACATACAAATTTAAGTTTTGTACTCTATATAACATTTAAAAATACAATTTAAATAATGAAAAAAATTAGATAGAGAGAGATAGAGCACAGTTCATTGAGATCTATCAAGAGATCGAAGGGATGCATGCTTTTTCCAAGTTTACATATGAAGAAGTGTGATCCATCTTAGCGTATGCTAGATCTGTGCTTAAGATGGTTATATATTAGTAATATGAAAACCATATTAATAATTTAATGTTAATATTAATTTAATTATTAGTAAATATGAAAGTGATGATAGATATTTAACCTCCATAGAACATGCTGGAATATTCATAGTAGTATTCATAGATGAAGGGTTCTATTTATCTACATTTTAGTTATGCTCTTTTAACTAATTTATTCCAAATAATTAATTAAATAAAATGTTGCATTAAAACATATTAAATTGGGCATGTGGTATTGATAATCCATGGTATTAGTCCATACTATGGTAACAAAACATTTTTACAAATTAAAAATTTACATGGCAAAGTGAGCGTGAATATCCATGGTTAAGAATACTGTTACATATTTTTAATATATATCTATGCTTAAGATATATAATAATTATTTTTATGATTAATAATAACAATAATTTAAAACAATGTTATAATTTAGTTAATTATTATTATTATTATTATTATTAATTTAGGAGATGTGAGATGTATCAAGGGGTAAGATTTTTGATGCTTATCATGGGTTCAAGCTTATAGTGGTTTACAAGCCATTTAATTTGAACATCTAAGTGTAACTAATAGAGTAAATGCATTTTTGACTTGCGAGAATGGATAAATAGGTTTAGTACTCTAAAAAAAATTATAAGACACTCAACCTTTTCAAATTAAACAATTTAAATTTATAATTTCAAAAAAAATGTACTACATATTGAATACAATTGACTAGGAAAAAATGATCATTTCATCTATTAATTAGTATATGTTCTTAATTTAATTAGATAAGAAAATGAAAATACAATATTTTAATCTATTAATATTTAAATATTAAATGAATTTATCATTTTTTTTTTAAAACTCTCTTAATGTAAACTTATATCTTCTTTGTTATATATAAGTGATAATATAATTTACAAATATTTTGTTATTGAATGATAAATAAATTATTTAAAGCGTTTTTATTTATTCGTGAGTGGATTTATGATTTATTAGATTAGTCTTTGATGATTTAGTCCATCAAAATTATTTAAAATAATGTTTTAATAAAGGATTCTATCATTATTTATTTTATTTGTGGGATGACACGATGGTTATTTTTCTAGGATGTTATTTTACATGAGGAAGTTATGGCGTCATTCATTTGATGTCTGGGATCCTTATTCTAGTTTCTAGTGGTCTTTGGATGTCTAGGTCCTAAGTTGAACTATGAGTTTTTGATATATATTGCTTAGGAATTGTTGCATATATATAGAGAAGTTTCTAATACCCCATCAATCATTTTACCTTTTTTAAAAACAAAATTTGAAAAATATTATAATTAAATAAAAATGCAAATATTTTTTTCTTAAGAAAATTAAACTAATTTAAATATTTAAGATACATATATATTTTTAATTATAATGTATAAATAGAGTCATATAATTATAATTTTACTTATAGTTTAAGCACCATGTTTTATGTAAGAAATTATTGCATAATAACAATGTTTTAATGTGAATTTGATTCGAAAGGTTATCTATAAATAGAATTAAAATATTACATTAATGATATAAGTGGGGGTGTTATTTATCATTCCATTGTAAGTTTAGAAATTCACTTTACATAAATAATTGGACTAGAAATGAACACTTAGTCTAAGGCTTGGGCTCTCTACAAAGGAATGCGGTTATTATCGAAGTTCAATAAGCGAAGACGATTATCGTAGTAGGTGATTCTCAGATTATACTTCATGTAATACAAATAAAATCAGTATTATGAAACTTTCGTTTAGCTCGTATAATTTCGAAGATCAAGTGTACAAAACAAAGGATTTTGATTCTATAAGATTCTTTCACTTGCATTTTCAATTGAATGAGCTAAAAAATTCTCAAAATGATCAAGGCACAAAGATAAACCTTGGGAAATGTCTAGTAAATGTTGTCACATTATTCCAATCTCCTTTGGAATTATAGCCATCTTATGCATGGGAATTGTGTGTGCTGTCATAGTGAAGTATGGTGAGGAATTATTTAATCCACTTCATCTGACATGTGAATTAATTTTTGTAGTAAGAAATAAACTATGGTTGATTAATATTGTTTGAATGTTTGAGGTATGGACATTTTACAAAACAATTTAGGGTTAGGCTTTTCGCATATCGATGATATTGTTATTGGCATCTTGCATCCTTGGAAAATTTCAGCCTAGGCTCTCTACTTGACCTCAAGTTTGTATTTTTCCATTTATGTGGTAGTGGGATATAATATTTCTTTGTTTCATACCCAATTCACTTTTTATTTTAGTCACATTTCTTGTCCTCGCATTTTTATGTTTATAGGGTGTTGAGAGGGCTTGTTGACTCTATATACTAGACGTGAGAGTCGAACTTAGTCAACTATTTAAGTTGGAACATAAGTCCATCAAACAAGCAATTTGTTAACCAGAAAATCAAATTGATTCAAAAAATTAGTTAGATGGCTACAACTACCTTTTAACTAAATGATGTATATAAATAGGCCATTGATATATCACAAAGATTGACATAGGAGGATATATTATAAGTGATGTGGTACATTAGTACAAAACGTTATTTTCTAGTCTCTCATTCTTTGTGTTATGTTTTTCTTTCCCTCATCTATGTGTTATATGTATATCAATGCATATAGTAATGTATATTTCTCCTTTCTACCCTTTTTGTAACTACTTAAAGGCCTTATATTACAACATTGGTTCCATTGTGGGTATTTTTTCAACTTGATTTTGAGGAAGAATATATATAGAGATGTTGAATTGAGAGGAGATTCGCAAGTGGTGGGAGCAAAAAATAAAGAATTATTTTAAGAACTAAAAAATAAGAAATTGATTAATGTCAGTAGAAGAGAAAATTGCTTCTTCAGAGATACCCACAAGAGACTCGTAGAGGTTTCCATGATATTTTATTATATATGTTATTTTCTCTTTTCCGTAAATAATTTCTAGAAAAATGGGTCAAGCACATATTTGAATACCAACCATCGCTAAATCCTACACTAACGAATATCAATTTGGAGGACAGACAAAAAAATTGGTATAAATTTCTAGAGAAAAAATATAAAAGCATGAGAGATGATTCATTTTATTTCCTAAGTAAACAAATCAAGTAGTTATGATAATCATCATTGACCTTGAGTAATTTAGGACTATTAATGGGTAGTTCCTCAATTTATGAGATGACATAGATAGAGTTGAGTGAATTTATTACAGTGAAGAATATCATGCAACTGTAAAGAATGAAGTCAATTAAAAGAGCATATATAATATAATAAGGATTAATGTGACAGGCTACACATTGAATTCAATATGATAAAACATTAGCTGACACTCAAAAAATTAAAAGGGAAACAATACAAAGGAAAAAAATAGGAGATACATAATGTAAGTGGTCCCTAGATATTATGAAGAAGGAATCTCTATGAGAGACTAGTTGACATGTTTAACCCATGTATGATTGGGAGAGACCAGCTGAATTCGAGAGGTGTTTCCCCAGTAATTCCTAAGAGGATTAAAATCTTGTAGTTGGTCATGGAAGTAAATGGTTTCATTAACTTGTAGATAGTATAAAAAATAATGACATTGATTACTCAATCCTAACAGTGCGATGAACTCCTATTCCTGATTATGATAGTCCCCATATTCTAGAATTCTTCCATCAAAGACTAAACATGCATATGGAGCCTTAGTAAGTGTGGTATGGGATAAGTTGACAAGGAAAAAATCATCATATACTATTGATCAAACACCATGAGTAGATCAAATATTGTTAAGTCAATATGGTGGCAAAAATATAAGTCTCCACATCAAGGATCTCATTAAAACCCACCTACTGAGCTTAATTACTAAAGAAGAATATTTCAAGTTGATAAATAGTCATAATGAATTGATGCATCCCCAAGAAGGGTACTTCTCAAAATATATAGATAAATCATTCCAAATAGATGAAATTATCATACAGGATAAGGAAGTCCAATTCAGTAGAACAACTAAGGTAACAATGTTAGGATATTCCGACACATAGGAAATAATTAAGAATAACTTAGTCTAGTGTAGAGTTAGCTAAAGTGTGTTTCTTTACCATGTACATTTGTAACTTATAATCCGACGGTCACGATTTGTAGTGGTCTGACGACAATCTCTCTCGTTGGTATTAATGACACTTGATCCGTGGCATAGCACCCGATTGGTCCATAATCTCTATTTAAAGAGCATGAAAGGTCATTTGTCTAGTAACCTTTTATGATAGAAACATATGTAACTTTTCTTTTTATATTAATAAATTTCCTGAAGTGGCAGCGTTGGCGCAGGCCGTGGAATGTTTCCCCCTTCAAGGGTTTTAATCACGTGATTATATTGGTATATTGATTTGTGATTTTTTTGTAAGTGGTGACCTTTAGTTCTTGATCTAAGGAACTTACCTTGTAAATTCCTACATGGTAGCAGAGCTATTTTGAGGGCCGCATCTATTGTTGATCAAAATCCAAAGCCGGTTTGACTGCATGCGAATTCTGTTTTGTATATCTACTCTTTCTGAACATTTTTGGGCTTGGATAATGCCCTATTGTGTCCGAAGCCTCTGTTATAGCGAGGAACACCTTTCGTTTCATGCGGAAAGGTTTCAGGCTCCCCAAGTTATGATAGTTTAGATCTTGAGGTATAAAGTATATGTTTTGCAGTTACATTTGTTAATAGTTTTGCTTATTTCGGTTCTCCCTGTTTATTTTCAGTTTTAGGTTTTATTTACTTGCCAGATCTATACCCTCTTCTCTGTGTATGCTCTTTGCTTTGCGTTACGTGCAATCTCGACAAATCAGAAACAGGAAAAGGGATATTTTTTTGCTACGTATGCTCTTTCTCCGCATCTTTGTACGATCTCGGGAAATCAGAAATAGTCAAAAAATAGATAGTTTCTGGTAAGGCTAACAGAGAATCTAACCTTTTTCCATAAGGTTTTGCATTTAATTTTTTTGCTCGGTTTTTGTGTTTTTTTTGTGCAGGAAAAGGAACACACCCTGAAGAGTAAAAAAAAAAAAACCCTTCCTCCTTTCAAACATTTACAGAATCTTTTTACTATCTCACTTGGTGAGGAGTTTGTTTATGAGAATCGAGGTCTTGGGTTCAAGTCTGTCTCTCAAGCTTATTTTTGTAAAATTTTTTTGCTAAAGGGGCGGGAATTTTTTTTTTAAAGTTGAACTTCATCACCAAATTTCAAACTGTTCCCGTAACTATTCGACATCTACAACTTAGTTTTTTCAAAAGGCATAACTTCTTCATCCGGAAGCCATTTCTTGAGCCATTTTTTTTAAATGGCCTAATTTTGCGAGATATTTCCATTGGAGCAGTTAGTTTCAGCTTTTCTCAGCTTCAGGTTTTTTTCAAAAGAATGGAAAGTGCATGCCCGATTATTCTTAACAGCACCAACACCAATTATTTCCAATGGTTACCTCACATGGTAGATATACTTAGAAGTAAAGGGATTTATATAATAGCCACAAGACAAGAAACTAAACCTTCTGATGATGATAAAGTCGCTAAATGGGAAAATAAACAAGATCAAGAACGAGGGTTGATAGGAATATCCATTGCTCAAGATGTTCGATTTCATATCGTTGAGAATGAAAACCCTCATGAAGCCATGCACAAGCTAAATACTGTCTTTGGCGTTCAAAATCAAATTAGAGCCCACTATATTGAAAATGAGTTTCTTACTTTGGATCCCAATAATTTCTCCTCTATTGAGGATTTTTTGTCCAAATTCAAGACCCTTAGAGTTCTTTTAGAATTTTGTAAGGTCAAAAAGGAAGATGGTAGCCTCATCTATTTCATTATTACTAAGCTTTTCCCTACATAATATGTATTTTTTTGCACCTTCCATTCCACTAGAGAAACCATCATTTTTTCAAGAACCCATCTTTTGATGCCTTTTGTGATTCTTTGATAAGAGAATAAGAAAAAATCTTACACCTTGGTCTTATCACTTCTGGAAAGCTTCTAACAAAGCCTTAGCAGCTTAACAACAATCATATCAAAAGAATCCCAAGAAGTAGTATCGTAAAAAGTATGATCCTAAACCAAACAGGGGTCCTAAGTAATTTCAACCGGAAACAGAAAAAGCAAATCACCAAAATGATAAGGCAAATAAAAAAAAGGGAAGAAGGCATATAGACATTGCAAATTTTGTAATCATGATGGCCATATAGAGTCCAAAAGTTTTAAGAAGATGGAAGCCTTAGAAGCAGCAATGAAGAAGCAAGACATTAATTTGGGGCACTCCTCACCATCATCTTCAGGCATGGCACTTTATTCTTGTGGTTGTCAAGCATCAAGATCTAGTTATGCATTAAATGTATCTTCTTCTTCTCCTTCTGGTGAGTGGCTCATTGATTCTGGAGATTCTTACCACATGGCCAAAAAAAAAGCCATGTTTTCTTATTTAAATGATTGTAACACCAAACGTATTTATGTTGGTGATGATAGATCTCTTAATGTTGTAGAATCTAGAACCATTAATCTAGATAATGGTCGGTTCAATGATGTACTATGTGTTCCTACCTTGTCATGCAACCTTCTATATGTTTATCAGATAACTCATTCAGGTGAAGGGAAAGTAGTAGAATTCTCACCTCATGATGTTGTAATCAAGGACCTAAAAGATCCTAGAAATATTTTAGCTACTGACATTGCTGATGATTCCACAAGGTTGTATAAGTTTGAAAAATTTGGGTCATCATGGCTTCCCTCTATTTTTGTTGCTCATAATGATGATGTGAGCAAACCTTGGCATGAGAGATTTGGTCACTTAAACTATCGATCTCTTCAAACTCTATGTAAGGAATATATGGTGACGGACCTTCCTATGGTATCTTGCCGAGATGATGTTTGCTCCGCATGTGTACTCGGAAAACATCATCAAGATATTTTTGAAAAACATGCCTCTTGGCAAGCTTCAGCCCCTTTGCAGCTTGTGCACAGTGATTTATGTGGCCACTTCCTGTTGTTTCTTTCTCTGGTTGCAAGTACTTCTTAACTTTCATTGATGATTTTTCTAGACACACTTGGGTATACTTCTTAAAAATCAAGAGTGAAGTTTTTAACATGTTCTTGCCCTTTAAGGCCTTTGTTGAGAAACAATCTGGACATCAAATTCTTAAGATAACATTAGACAATGGCAGATAATATGTTAACAAAAAATTTATGAACTTCTACACTTAGCATGGCATTCAATTCCAACATACTATTCCATATACTGTACAACAAAATGGTATAGCTGAAAGGAAGAACTACACCTTAAAATAAATGGCTAATTGTATGCTTCAATTTGAAGGACTTAGTCTCAATTTTTCTGCAAAAGCAATTAACTTTGCAAATTACATAGTAAATCACACTCCTACTAAGGTTTTAAAGAATATAACTCCAGAAGAATCTTGGAGCTCAATCAAACCAGATGTAAGTCACTTTTGTGTTTTTGGAAGTGATGCTTGGACCCATATTCCTGATGTGAAACATAAAGCCTTAGAACCTAAGAGTGAAAAATGCATTTTTGTTGGATATTCCGAAGATGTCAAAGGATATAGACTTCTTCAACCAAAATCCAAAAATATAATCATTGGAAGAGATGTAAAATTTGATGAAAATATATTGACTTGCGAGCCTAGTTCGGCAGGTGTGCACCTTTGGCCTGTGAGCCTGATTCGACATATGTGCCACCTCTCTCTCTCTCTCTCTCTCTCTTCTATTCTTAATAGAATTCATTCTAGTTTCGATGATGACATTGAGGATGAAAATCCCCCTCCACCTCCTAAAGTTATTCCTTACACTCCACAGCTTCCAAGATGGGTCCACTCTACTTGGGATGTAGCAGGTTCTCTTGTACGTGACCCTGTAGATCGATGACGTACACGTTCTTAGTTCGAAAGAGCCTCTTCCTTATTTGCACAAGTTCCAGAAAATCCTAATCCAGAAACCTTTGAAGAAGCTTCTAGTCATCCAGATTGGGATTAATATATGAATGAAGAATGTCGTTCCTTATTGGTGAACGATACTTGGGATATTGTTCCTCTTCCAAAAGGAAGAAAAATTGCCAGATGCAGATGGATTTACAAAAGAAAGTTTGGACCATATGGAAAAGTGGATAGAAATAAGGTTCGTCTTGTTGCTAAAGGATTTTCACAAGTTGAAGGCATTGACTATACTGAAACCTTCTCCCCTGTTTTCCAAAATGAATTTTATCTGCCTTGTTCTTTCCCTTACTGCCTCCTTTAAATGGGAAGTCCATCAGATGGATGTTGAATTTGACTTCTTACATGGAGATTTTCATGAATAAATATACATGGAACAACCCCCTGGCTTTAACCAAAATGAAAATCTCTCTATGGTCTCAAATAAGCTCCTCGAGCTTGGTATGCCAAAATGGATAGATTTCTATTAGATAATGGATTTTCTAGGTGTCATTCTGACACCACTCTCTACACCAAGAAAGTGGGTAAGTCCTTCACCATCTTTGTTCTTTATGTTGATGATCTTATCCTTACTGGTAGTGATCCAAACCTTATAAACCATGTGAGGTCGAGCCTGAAAAAGAATTTTGAAATGACAGACTTGGGACACTTTCATTATTTCCTTGGTCTTCAAGTCTTGCAATCCAAGGAAGGAATTACCCTCTCTCAGTCCAAGTATGCCTGTGATATTCTACACCACTTTCAGATGGAATAATGTAAGCCAACCCCTTCTCCCTTTCAATCTAGAGTAAATATTTTAGTCACTTGTACTACCCTTGAATTTGATGCTACCTTATACCATCAACTTGTTAGTAAAATTTTGTATCTAACCCATACACGTCCTGACCTTTCCTTTGTCGTTGGTCTTGTCGCTCGATTTATGCACCAACCTCATGAAGGTCACTAGAAAGAAGCTAAAATAATACTTTGATATATTCGAGGTACAATTTAGTTTGGGATTTATTATAGTGCAAGAGAATATCCATTGTTGATTGGTTTCACTGATTCTGATTGGGCTGGTGACCCTGATGATCGAAATTCTAGTGCAGGATATGTATTCACTCTTGGTTCAAGACCTATTATTTGGTCTTGTAAGAAACAAAGTGCCATATCTCTTTCTTCGACAGAAGCAGAGTATCATGGTGCAGTTGAAGCCAGCAAGGAAGCCATCTGGCTTCGTCAGATCCTGTCTGAATTTGGTCTTCATCAGCAGCATCCAACTACACTTTGGCGTGATAATTAGAGTGCCATTCAACTATGTAAAGATCTAGTTCAGCATCAGCATATGAAACACATTGAAATCCACATACACTTCATCAGAAGGCTCATTCATGATCATGTTCTTGAAGTGCAGTATTTTCCAACCAATGATCAAGTAGTTGATATCTTTACAAAGGCTCTCATAGAAGTGAAGTTTACCAAAATTTGATCCATGCTTAGAGTTCAAGAAAGTTATCATTAAGGGGGGATATGCTCTCATTCCTCCTTCCTTCTCCTATTGTGTCACCTTGGTAAATCCTTCAATCCTATCCTAATTTGTTCTTAAGGGGGGATGTTAGGATATTTCGACACATAGGAAATAGGCTCCTTTTGTGTCACCTTTGTAAATCCTTCAATCCTATCCCAAGTTGTTCTTAAGGGGGGATTTTAGGATATTCCGACACATAGGAAATAGTTAAGAATAACTTAGTCTAGTGTAGAGTTAGGTAAAGTGTGTTTCTTTACCATGTACATTTGTAACTTATAATATGACGGTCACAATTTGTAGTGATCCAACGGTTATCTCTCTCCTCGGTATTAACAACACTTGATCTATGGCTTAACACCCGATTAGTCCATGATCTCTATTTAAAGAGCATGGAGGCTCATTTATCCAGTAACCATTTATGAGAGAAACATATATAACTTTTTTTTTTATATTAATAAATTTCCTAAAGTGGCCGCGTTGGCTCAGTTCATGGACTATTTCCCTCTTTGAGGGTTTTAACCACGTGATTATACTGGTGTACTGATTTGTGGTCTGTTTGTGAGTGGCGACCTTTGGTTCTTGATCTAAGGAACTTATCCTGTAAATTCCTACAAACAATCATAGAAGTAGTTCCTTCAACTTCCCAAGCCAAGTTAACTATCTTATATACAATCAATAAAAGTCAATCAACTACAAAATTCGTTTAATAAAATGAATCAAGAGATAGGCTAATCCTCTTTCTTCCTATGAGAACTTGAAATTTAAGCAAAAAAGCAGGCTTAACCCACAATCCAAATTATGAAGGAAATGAAAACCCATAACGTCACTCATGTGCATGATAAAAATATTGGGATGCATTAGACATTAGTGAAAAAGATAAAAAAATTTCCTAGTTTTTTTCATTATTAAGAAAGGATTATTAACATGGTTCATGAGCTTCACAGAGAATCATACATGAAGTAAATCAGGGAAAAATAAAAAACTCTTTCTTTAAACCACAATATGTTAAACATATTACTACCCAAAGACTAAAGGAAATTAAACAATGAAAAGGAAATAGTTATAATTTATGACAAAAGATTTAAGGATTATCTAAGTCCAATTCCTTTCAATATAGATGACAAACTCCTAGTTTTGTGGTACATATCATAACTACCTCACAAAATTTTATGATCACTTCAAATGCATGATATTAATTCACTTTAAAGAGAACTAAAAAATACACAAAATATATAAATTATTGGCCTTTGAGTTCATCTAATTCAACCAACAGGAGCCTAACTGAAAATTGGAAATACTTCAGTAATTTCTGAGAAGCATGACTATTCAAATAAATCACAGTTTTTGCACATATTGAAAGAGTGAAGGCCACATGAAAGATAACTATAATTAAGGTTTTCCATTTGAAAAATAACTAGAAGAATATAATTCAAGCTAAATTCTTATGTGAAAAAATTCAAACTCTAACAAATCATAATACAAATGATTTCCAACACAATCTAAAGAATCCAAAAAAATATGGTGCACAATATGTGAAGAGTCTAGTCATATGACACAATAATGACATTTGAATAGTTAGAGTAAGCCAAATTATTATATAATGTATCATACATAGGAATTCAACCATAATATGTAGCTAAATAATGGCTATCAATGAAATGAATGGGATAGAGGAAAATGTGGTTATCATCGAAGAGGAGGAGGAAGAGGAGAAGGATTGATAAAATATGGTAGATGCTCGGGATGAGGTTGATTACACTATTTTACATACTAGTAATATCAACACCTTTCCTCCAATTGTCTATTGAAAGAATGGTTTGATCTAAAATTTTGCAATATATGTAGTGTAGGGGATCACTCAATGGAAGCTTACCCTAACAGATACAAAACATAATGAATATAAGAAATTTTGACCTATTAAATATGTACCTAAATAAGAATTATTAAATCCTAAGAATATAGATGTCATGAATAGATGAGGAGATTCCAAATAAAATATCATGCAAGCTGAAACTTGTTTGACCATTAAGGAATTAAAATGAAAATCCTAATCGTGATCAAGAAATATAACTAGCATAAATTGCAATAGATTTTTTAAATAAAAAATAATATGTTAGTAAGTTAAATCATGAATATGTGTTGGAAGAAATCCTAGATTTAATGAAATAGGAATAGTAAGTTGATTGATTGTGTGAATTGGTTACTATTTTGAAGGAATGTAAATAAGAGAAATAATCTTGGAAAACCCTTCAAAATTTATTGCTAAATAAAATGAAGAACTATTATGCTCTACAAGCCAACCTAGAAATTAATTTTTACATGATAAATTAGGTCATTGTCAATTTTGTGTCCAAAGTAAACATTCTCCCTAGGAAGATGGAGATAAAATTAGGAAACATAGTTTGAAAGAACAATGAAGTATATAAAGTTAGTTGATCAATGATTTCTTGAACTCGTTGTCACTTACAAAAGATACAGATGGGCATAATAGGTATATTAAATCAAATAAAATTTGAAGTGATTTAATTAGTCGGGAGAATTAAAACATACCCAACACTATTTTATTCACCTTGGGGATAAAATTGAAATAAAATATCTCTTTTGAGAGACATAGGATTACAGTAAAAGTCAAAATTCAAAATATAGTAATACCCCTAGATCCCAAGGATGGAAATCCCTAAGTAGAGACATGGGATGAAAATAATGAAATTAGAAAGTAATAAAAATTCATGAATCAATATGAGGAAAATGTTGAACCAAATGCATTTAGAGATATTTTCCAAGCTTCACCATTATTTGTTGGACACAACTGAGACACTTCATAGTATGAATGGAAAAAATAAAACCATGAATTGAGCACAAAACAAATTCTCTTAAAAACCATGAATCATACTTTTATATAAAGGTGATAATGATTATATATGAGGGAAAGAGAAAAATAATTCCCATCCTCCTATTCATAGATATAAATGTTGAAATTTGCAACAAGAAGCATAGAAATTGGCATCCATAAAATGGCACCGAGAAATGGCTACCATATGAGGTTTTGGATTTAATTTTCCCTTCAATAAGTTGAAATAAAAAGTGTCATTTCATCTCATGAAAACTTGTATTAGTTAAATGAGTTAGGAAGACTTAGTTAGCTTAGGAAATTTGAGTTATAGGTCTAAGAGGATGCAATCAAAATAATTTTCTATTTGTAGGGGGTCAAAATATAGTTATTTGTGAGTTATAATTAGTTAACTCAAGTAATTGAGTTAAAATTTGTTTGACTAGTTCTAATCGAGAGAGGAACTAGTGAGAGGTCCAGTGAATTAACTTTTAATTAATTCACAAGTAGTGATTAACCAGCTAAATGATAATTTTCTATAAATAGTTGTTGCATGTCAGTTCTAAGGAAGACCCAGTTGAGACAAAGGTTAAAGGGAAGAGATCTTTCAGTTGTACTATTAGAAAATTGTAGAGGTCATGCATGAGGTCATTAGGGAGGCCTTGAAGTATTGTGCAATAGTTAATTGGAAATTTCCTAATTAATAGGGGTTTAATTGGCCTAATAATATGTAGAAATGGTTGGGCAAGTAGAGTCAAGAAAAAGGTTAAACACTTGACTAATTTTTCTCATATTGCAAGCTAGATTTGAGTAGGATTGAAGTGAGACAGTCAATAGTGTGAAAAATTTTCTCAGTGTGAGGAATAGCATTGTATTGTTTCATGATCTTGGCCATATTAAATATAGAGATAGAGGTTTTTTGAGCAGTTTATTTCCCCAGAAGCATCTTCTGTTATGTGATTTATTGTTTCCTTCTCTTTCATGTTATGTGATTGTGTGATCGTGTTTTGTTTCTGCAAATTGTAGAAGGTTTAAGTATTCTATTTAAATACATTATAAGATTAGGTTAAATCTAGTTGGGATATTTTTTGCATCATATCAGAGCACCAAGAATCATAATAGTATAGAATAACATAGTTTTGTCTTGAAAAACTTCAAATTTCCAGACTTATTATTGAGGATCCAAGAGTAGATTAAGATGTATTTCAATGGATTGATACTTGAACATTATATTGAGGGAAATTAGAATTACATAACATGTAATGATAGGATGGAAGTATTTTTGGAGGACGTGTTGAAAAAATCATAGATACTGATATTCCCAAGCTCATAGTAACAAGTGCTCAAAATAATGATGCATGGAAGAAGAAGGTAGAAAAGTTGAGAAGTATCTTCTTAGAGGGAGTTTGAGACATTTTGTCTCGAGTCTCCATGGGAAGGTGACTCCATATGATATGTATAAGGACTTGAAAAATATATTTTAGAATAACAACAACCACAGGAAGTTGGTGCCAAAGGAAAAGCTTAGAAAGATAAAGATGGAGGAGGGCGAGACCATACCAATATACGTGAAAAAGTTCACTCAATGTGGAGATGAGCTTGGAAGTGTTGGTGTGACGGTAACATAGGATGATCTGGTGAGCCTAGCACTTCTAGGCCTTCCCAAGATCTCTAATAGCTACCAAGACTCTCCCAATTGGAGGGAGAAGTTACGAGACTAGGATCATTTCTGGTTCGACTTGGTAATACGAGAGATAAGGCAGAGTCGCAGAGACGGAACCTCTGGAAAATACAAAGAAGAATATTTTTCATTGGTAGGAAAAGCAAATAAAGCCAAGGAAAAAATTTCCAAAGATGAAGAGGGAAAGAGAGACTAGTCCAATATCAAGTGTTTTCACTATCACAAGCATGAGCATTATGCCTCAAATTGTCCACAGAAGAAGGCACGCAAGAAGGAGCCTACAATTGCAACGAGTGAAGCACTAACTTCATATTTCGAGCTTGATTTTACTCTCATTGCATGTATGGAAAATACTGTAATGGGATTCATATGGTATCTAGATAGTGGTGACTCTCTTAATATGACATGGAATAGAGATATATTCGATGACATGAAGGAGAACGACCTCCAATAGAACATATATTTTTGAGATAACGGGAGGTCCAGTGCAACCCAAATAAGAAAATTTAACTTTTAGAGGGAGTATGGCTCCCCTCTCAGATTGCAAAATGTTTTGTATGTTCCAGGACTAAAGAAGATTCTTATTTCTATAGTGATATGGGAAGACCATAGTTATGATGTGATATTTAGAAAAGGAAAGGTTTTCCTTAGACACATCACCACGAGACAGGTGAAATAGATCAGTGAAAGAGTCAAGAAACAATATGCTCTCGAGGTCGAGGATGGATGCAAAGATTTGAGGGGGAAAGTAGAGGTTGGCGACTTGGTCGTTGAGAGGGAGAACATATGACCTCTCAACATGTAGTCTCAGAAGCAAACTGAAAAGGTTTTGGAGAAGCCACAATTGGAGAAGCAGAGAAGAGTCATAGTGGAAGTGTCCACTCAAGAAGAGACATCTAGGGGGTGAATTTTGGGCCAGATGGGAAGAGGGAGCACATGCATTCATGTCTCAAGGTGAGAGGTGGGGCAATGTGAAGACATAATCCTAAGAGAACAAATTTGGGTAGGACCCACTGAGATGGCATGTCATATGGATCAGACTTGGCTACGAGAATACCACAATACATAGTAGCAGGAAGGATCAATAAGATTGATGCAGTCAGATGTTAGAAAGAAAAAAATCAAAGTGAAAAATTTCAAATACTGGAGTGCAGATCAGCGTTGGCAGCAATGCATAGGGCACAGATGTAGAGTCAGCAACATCACAAAAAATTCAGTAGATAGTGTCGTAATTAATAGTAGTCAAAGAATTTGATTACAAAAGCATCATATTGATTCAGTTTTTTGGAGGCTATTCAATTTCAAGAGTTGCAACATGTACAACATTGGAGTTAAGTGTTGCATGCAGAACCTTCCAAAATGTAATAGATCACGATAGATTTAACTCCTTTCTTGTTGAGAGGGGTGTTGAAATTTGCAACCAGAAATAGTGAAACTAGCATCTAGAAATGAAATCTAGAAAATTCCACCCAGAAATGGCTACCATATGAGGCTTTTCATTTAATTTTACCTTAATTAAATTGAAAGAAAAATTGTAATTTCATCTCATGACAACTTGTATTAGTTAACTCAGTGAAGAAGACCTCATTAGCTTAGGAAATTCGAGTTAGATGTCTAGGAGGATGCATGAAAATGAATTTTCTATTTTTACGGGGTCCAAATATAATTATTACTGAGTTCTAATTATTTAAATCAAGTAATTGAGATAAAATCAATTTAACTAGTTCTAACTAAGAGATGAGCTACTGAGAGATCCAGTGAGTTAAATATTATTTAATTCATAAGTAGTGATCAATCAGTTAACTAATAATTCACTATAAATAGTTGTTGCATGTAAGTTCTAAGGAAGACCCAGCTAAGACAAAGGTTAAAGGGGAGAGATCTATTAATTGTACTATTAGAAAATTGTATAGGTCATGATTGAGGTCATTGGGAAGGGCTTGAAGGATTTTGCAATCATTAATTGGGAATTTGTTGTGAAACCACCTCCAAAAATAGAAGAAAAGAGAGATCAATGTCTTAGAAATCAACCACTTTGAGGGGGAAACCTCCAATACATTACATAAATGAATAATTATTGGATGATACAAATGAAAAAACATCCTTTCTATATATAGGAGTCCATGGGGCAACAATGTAATCCTAGCCGACCTAACAATAATAATTTAAGGGAACAGTAATAACAATACGGGGGTTACAGGGGTACAAAAATAACAATAAGGAGGTTACACTAACAATAATACGACACTATACTAGTAATATAGGGACCTAACATGATCCTCTCCTTCAAAAAAGTGTTGTCCTCAACGCTTGAGTCGCTCTAGGTGCTTTTGTATGAGATTCTCATCCTCCCATGTAGAATCTTCAGTGAGTAAGTTCTTTGATTTGATGAGATACTCTGAAATTGATCCATTTCGTAGTTGTCGAGTTCTTGTATCCGTGACTACTTCAAGTTCCAATATGGTTTTTCCTTCCTCATCAAGTTCTCACAATATTCTTTGAATTGGAAGTTTGTCCCCTATAACCTTTTTAAGCATGCAACATGTAAAATTTGATGCACTCGCGAAGAAGAAGGAAGCTCCAATTTGTATGCAATAGTACCAATCTTTTGCAAAACCTTGTAAGGACCATAGTACTTTGGAGATAATTTATTATCGTTCTTAGCTTGATTGAGGGACATTTGTTTGTATGGTTGTAGCCATAAAAATACCCAGTCTCCCACATCAAAACTTCTCTCACTATGATGTTGATCTTCCTGTTGTTTCATTCGATTTTGTGCCAAATTTAGGTTATTCTTTAAGAGTTGGAGAACTTCTTGTTGATGCTCAATGTGATCCTCCACTGCTTGAACCCTAGCATTTTCCCTTAAAGAAGATGTGATGGATGGTGGATGATATCCATAAAGTGCCATAAATGGGGTAATTTTTGCTAGAGTATAGAAGGAAGTGTTATACCACCATTTAGCGAGAGGTAACCACTTGACCCATTATGCTTTCTTATCAGATACAAAATAACAAAGATATCCTTCCAAACATTTATTCACTATCTTTGTTTGACCATTGGATTGAGCATGATAATATGAGCTATGAGCTAGTTGAGTACCCAAACAAGAAAATAATTCCATTCAAAAATTTCTTGTAAAGATGGGATCTCTGCACTTACAATAATCTTCTGGTTTCCATGTATATTTTGAATTATTTCCATAAATGCAGTAGAAATTGTACTCGCTTTAAATGGATGAGATAATGCACAAAAGTGTGCATACTTGGTAAGTCTATCAACTACCACCATGATGACACTCCTTCCTTCGGAATTAGGCAAACATATGATAAAATCCATTGAAATATCCTCCCAACATTTACTTGGAATGGATAAAGGTTGTAGAAAACCCGGGGAGTTAATTGTCTCAACTTTATTTTGCTGGAAAACCAAACGTTCCGCCACAAAATTTTGAATATAAGATTTAAGGACATCCCAAAAAAAATCTTTCTTCACCCTGTGGTAAGTTTTTAAAAATCCCGAGTGTCCTCCTAAAGGATAAGTGTGCAATTCAAAAAGAATCTTTTGTTTTAGTTGGGAATTCTTGCAAATATATAAGCGATCTTTGTACCATAAGCAATCATTTTTACAACTAAATGTATCAGATGTACTAGGATCTTGCTGCAACTTTTGAATGAGAGTCTGCACTTTTTCGTCCTTCTTCCATTCATCCCTTGCTTCGGTTACCCAATCCGGTTGGATAATTGAAATGGCTGTTGTGAAACGAGTGTCATCCTCAAGGAGAAGTGTGCAATTCCAAAAGAATATTTTGTTTTAGTTGGGAATTCTTACAAAGATATCAGCGATCTTTGTACCATAAGGAATCATTTTTCCAAATAAATGTATCAGATGTACTAGGACATTGCTGAAACTTTTGAATGAGTGTCCACACTTCTTTTTCCATCTTCCATTCATCCCTTTCTTCAGTTATCCAATTTGGTTGGATAATAGAAATGGCACAAAGAAATGCTTCCACCTCTTCATTTTTTCTTGAGAGTGCATCTGCAACAACATTTAGCTTCCATTTTTTGTAGATTATTTCAAAGTCATAACCCAACATCTTTGTGACCCATTTTTGTTGCTCTTCTAAATATAGTATTTGTTCCAAAAAGTTTTTAAGACTATCATGATCAATTTTTACCTTGAAGTTCCTTCCCATTAGGTAAGGTCGCCATTTCTTTAGTGCATGTAGTATTGCTAACATTTCCTTCTCATAAATAGCTTTCTGTAAATACTTTCCTTTGATTGGATGACTTTGAAAAGCAATGGGTCTTCCTTCTTGCATTAAAACAACACCAATTCCATTTCCTGAGGCATCACATTCCACAATAAAGGTTTTTATGAAGTCTGGCGTAGCTAAGACCGGTGCTAGGCACATTTCCTCTTTAAGACGTTCAAAGGCCTTAGTTGCTTCAGGAGTCCATGAAAATGCAACTTTCTTCAATAATGTCGTTAAAGGTGCTGCCATTCTCCCATAATTCTTAATAAACTTGCGATAATACCCTGTTAAACCAAGCAATCCTCGCAACTACTTTATAGTTGTGGGGACTTTCTATTCCTTAATGGCTTTAATTTTTTTAGGGTCTACCTTAACACCCTCGTGAGATACAATATGACCCAGATATTCCACCTCTTGTACTCCAAAGAAACATTTGGATAATTTTTCATATAATTGTTTCTCCTGCAATAGTTTGAGCACCTTGTCAACATGTTGAACATGATCCTTCCAAGACCTACTGTAGATTAGTATATCATCAAAAATACTAGCAAAAATTTTCTAAGGAAGCGCTTGAAAATGGAATTCATCAACCCTTGAAATGTAGAAGGTGCATTGGTATGGCCAAAAGGCATGACCAAAAATTCATAATGACCCTCATGAGTTCAAAATGTTGTTTTCGGAATATCTTCAGTCTTCATTCTAATTTGATGATATCCTGAACAAAGATACAACTTGGTAAAATAAATTTCTCCATCTGATTCATCCAATAATTCATCAATCACAGGAATGGGAAATTTATATTTAATGGTGAGCTTATTGAGCTCCCTATAATCTGGACACATGTGCCATGATCCATCCTTCTTGTGCACCAATACCACTGGAGCAGAGAAGGAACTTTAACTAGGTTGAACTATACCAGCCTCTAACATTTCTGTTATCATACGTTCAAGTTTGCTCTTTTGGACATAAGGATATCTATAAGGCCTGATGTTTGGAGGAAAAATTCGTGGAATGAAATGAATCACATTATCATGATCATGAATAGGTGGCAGTCATTTGGGAGTTTCAAACACCTTGGAATGATTGTTCAAGAATTTTTGGAGATCTACAAAAATAGATGATTTTGATGTTGGAACTTCTAGTGAGCATAATTGTGCAATTACGCCTCATTTTTCTTTCTTCAGAAGCTTTTTCATGACATTAGAGCTTATTATCTTTCCTAGCTTCCCTACGATACCCCGTAATTCGAATTCCTTTCTTTCTGAAAAAAATTTCAAGAAAAGTTCTTGAAAACTAAAAGCTACCGTCCCCAGAGATTGTAACCATTGTACTCCTAGTACAACATCAGCACCTCCCATAGGAATGGAAAGCATTGGAATATTCAATATGTATTCCCCCATGGTTATCTTTCTATGATGGCATTTTCTAGATCAATTTATAGTTCCTCCACTTGCAACCATCACTTGACATTCTGGTGCTGGGTATAGGAAACAATTCAATTCCTGGGATACCTTACAATGAAAAAAATTATGGGTACTACCTAAATCAATCAACACTATTACCTTTTTCTTCTTGACATGTCCTTCTATCTTGAGAGTTTGAGGAGTGGTAATTCCTGCCAATGCATTACACGATATGGTCGGACTCATTTCCTCCTCTTCTAGGGTTGGTTCCTAGTGTATACCCTCTTCTTGTTCATTTTCTTCTTACTCTTCAAAATCTATGTAAAATAATTTCTTCTTAGCACACTTATGACCTTTAGTGTATTTTCTATCACAACTATAGCAAAGCCCTTTTTCTCTTTTTTCTTCCAATTTTTGTGGTGTCAACCTTGTAGGTTGTGGAAATCTATGAGTAGCAACACTTTCCTCTTTATAGAAGTGAGTGGTAGGCTTCCTTGTTGCCATAATTTTACATTCAATTTTTCTTGCCAACCTGAATGCCTTCTCTGATGAATCAAGTTCCAAAACATGAAATTCATGTTGTATGTTATCCTTTAAAGTACCTATGAGGAGATCAATCATTTGTTCCTCTGGAATATCAGTTACCCTTATATTCAATTTTTTGAAGTCCTCAATGTGCTCCCCCACTAAAACCTTTTGTTTGAGATTTATCATTTGTCTAAAGAAGGTGTTGCTCTTTGGATCCTCATAATGTGCTATCATTTCCTCCGTAAAAATTGACCAAGTGACAATTCTTTTACGGGAACAAAAACATCGATACCATACAAATGTATTTTGTTCTAAATATAAATTTTCAATGCATACCTTTTGTGTGTTTTTCACATTATTGAGATCAAAATATTGCTCCATCTGTAGTATCCATGTTACAGAATCCTTGCCATCAACCTTCCTCATATCCATCTTTTGAATATGGTGGTTCTTCCATCCAACATTAGAGTTTATTAAATCATGATTAACATTTATTTTATTCTTATCATGAGTTACCTCTACTATCCTTTCGCCATTATGAAACATTTTTTGTATCAACTTTCCCAAACCTTCGATGTCTACTTTTATGTATTCCATTTTTTCACCGATCTTAGCTTCCATGCCATCCATCTTAGCTTCCATGCCAACTTCCATGCCTTCCATATTAGCTTCCAAATCATTCAACTTATCTTCCACGCCTTTATTCAAACCATCCATCTTAGTTTCCAAGCCTTTCTTCAAAACTTCCATTTCATTTTTTGTTGCTCTTTGCGATAGCGAAATTTGGTGCACTTGCTCTTGTAATTTTGATATCTCATGTTGTGTTTCTTCGTCTTCATGAGTCAAGGTAGAGACTTCTGAAGGTTTAATGGGTGTTGAATTATTTTTAGGGGCCATTTTAGAACCCAATACTGATATCTATCCTTCAATATGCCCTTGGAATAAATTCCAACTAATTTTTTTCAAACGAGACTTATGTAATTCGAAAAAAAAAATACACACCTTTTTCTTGCTTTTGAGGAGCGCGATATTGAGACTGAATTATATCTATGATTACAGATCTTCAATATCTGAATTTTGTTATTAAGGTAGCCCTCTGAATCTTCTTTCGAATGCCACAAGTCTGACCTGATTTGGATTTTTGAGGACAAAGTTATGCCCAATCTCCTATGATGACCTAATTATGGACTAGCTCAGTAGAGCGAACTTGTATGACTTTACACGTGTCACTAATTCCTCCTTTGGCTTTGAAATTGATAGATAGGAAACTACATTCCATGTGCTTGCGTCAAATTTTTATAGAATTCCAATCCGATTTTCAGAGAGAGAGTTATGAATATTTTCCCACAATCACCTCTTTGAGATGAAATTTGGGAGCCTGAAAAAGTCCTAACTTCCACAGACCATATATCCAAACATATTGGGAAATAAGATCTAAAATTTTGTGAAAATGTTCCTTAGGATTTCGGCTTCATGCTCTAAAAGTTTCAGATTCTGAGCCTTCGTAGAACAAATGTTATAGAAAAAAATTCCGCGATGACCTATTTAGGTTAAATTGAGGAGCTTGCAAAAAGAACTAACTTGCACAGATCATAACTAAGAAAATATTGCGAACCAAGTTCTGAAATTGTGCGAAGATGTTCCTCAGGATTTTTTCTTCATACTCTAAAAATTTTAGCTTTTGAACCTTCGTAGAAAAAACTTTACAACAAAAATACCACGATGACCTATTTGGAGCAGCGAAACCCTAGAATCCAAAGCTCTGATACCAAATGTTGTGAAACCAACTCCAAAAATAGAATAAAAGATATATCAATGCCTTATAAATAAGCCACTTCAAGGGGGAAACCTCCAATATATTACATGAATGAACAATTCTTGGATAATACAAATGAAAAAGCCTCCTTTATATATATAGGAGTCCATGGGGCCACAATGTAATTCTAGCCGACCTAACAATAACAATGTAAGGGCACAATAATAACAATATTGGGGTTAGAGGGGGCTACAATAATAAAAATAAGGGTCTAAACTAGTAATGTAGGAACCCAACAATGGCACAAAGCAATGCTTCCACCTCTTCATCCTTTCTTGAGAGTGCATCTACAACAACATTTAGCTTCCCTTTTTTGTAGAAAATTTCAAAGTCATAACCCTAAATATTTGCGAACCATTTTGGATACTCTTCTAAAGATATTATTTGTTCCAAAAAGTGTTTAAGACTATCATGATCAGTTTTTAACTTGAAGTGTCTTCCCATTAGGTAAGGTCTCCATTTCTTTAGTGCATGTAGTATTGCCAACATTTCCTTCTCATAATAGCCTTTTTAAAATAATTTCCTTTGATTGAACAACTTTCAAAGGCAATGTGTCTTCCTTATTGCATTAAAGCAACACCAATTCCATTTCCTGAGGCATCACATTCAACAATAAAGTTTTTTGTGAAGTGTGGTGTAGCTAAGACTGGTGCTAGGCACATTGCCTCTTTAAGATGTTCAAAGGCCTTAGTTGCTTCAGGAGTCAATCAAAATGCATCTTTCTTTAATAATGTTGTTAGAGGTGCTGCTATTCTCCCATAATTCTTAACAAAATTGCAATAATACCTTGTTAACCTGATAAATCTGCGCAATTGCTTCATGGTTGTGGGGACTTTCCATTCGTTAATGGTTTTAGTTTTGTGTTACATAGTAATTTGTCACCGTCCCTGCAATCCCCCATCTCGCACATTGGAGGGCCTTTTCCATGACCTGTGAGCAGTGACATAACCTGAAACCACTTTCATGGCATCCCCCTTGACAAGAGCAATCATTCCTCTGAAGAAAGTCTCCCCTAAAAAACCCTAAAAACTGACCTTTTGGCCCTAGCATGACCATCCGGTTCAGTCCTCGCTCCAATGGGTGAAATCCACCAAAGAGGGTGTGCCAGCTGGCGCTCTGTCCTAGTGTATTGCTCGTGCCAAGCTTAATAAGGATTTTTTTTTTAAAATAAATGGCAGAAGTTTAACTCCAACCAAATCCCGAACGAGTCTCTAAAATGAGTTGGGAGGTTTGGCTCCAGATCTCCATGTAGGGGAAGTGGTTTTCCACCTATTATGGAAGCTTCCTTGAGGATAGGTCCAATCCCATAATTGTAGGGATCCCAACTCCCCTTCCACCATCTATATAAGATTGCCATTTTTCCTTTGCAAGCTAGCCTTAGTGATCATAAAAGTAAGAGCTAAATCTGTAGCAAGGAGACTATCACCAGACAGCCTTGAGAGCCAAGCTGAAGAGAGAGAGCTTTGTCCCATTCCCGATGAGCTTCATTGAGACATGCTCCACTGTCAACCCCTCCAAAGGAAGATCCAGCATCAGAGCTTAAGGTTGTATCGTCCCTTGGTTTTATTAATAATAAGCGACTTTAATTATGGTTTCATTCATGTATCTTTATCTTCGATGCAATGAATTCCATCTTCTCTCACTGATGTATAGTTACAAAGTTTAGATTCTATGCTGTGTATCATTGTGTTTCTTCGCGTGTGTGCAGGTGTTCATATGCGTTAATCGAAAGGATCGTGATCTGCCAAAGAAGAGGACGGGAAGCATCATCCTTCCTTCAACGACCATCGCATAGGACCTGAGGTAGGAAACTTGTCATTTCTTGTCATTTTGTAAGTAGAGACCTGCGTCACTCCATGATTGATTGTTGCTAGACCCAATCTGGGCTAGTAGGGATTGCCTCTATCTGCAGAGGGGATTTACCTCTCCAACAAACTAGCGACTCCACTGGGGACATTCATTGGAGTTTGTCTTGTCTCTTTTGGTTTCTTTTGGCTTCTGTCTGCTTGATTTGCTTTTCTAGTCTGTCTCTTTCAGGTGTAGAACCTCTGTTCAGCCCCCACCACACTTGATTTGCTCCCTTTTTTCTCTTTTTCATTTTTTTCATTATTAAACTCGACTGGCGCACTTTTTGACATGACATTCGCACCAACTGGCACTCGTTGCTGGTTAGGCCCCCACACCAAACCTATTCTGGCGCTAGATGCATCCAGACAATCATGCCAATCCTGTGTGGTGCTAGGTTTTGCTTGTTTATGAGCCTTATGAGCTTGATTTATGGTTTTGGTGTCATTTTTCTGACTACTTGAGTGCTCTAAAGTTCTGATTGACTGATTTTAACCTCCATCCTCCAGTTGTTTTCCCTCTACCATTAATTTTACATTCTAGCCCTAGGTTATCTAGGTGCTATTGTGTGCTTAGCCCCCCGTGGGAGTTCTTGGTTTTTGTTTGTTTAGTCAACTTTGTTTTTTCTTCCTGGCATTCGTTTGGTGGTTTTCCATTGTGTTATTGCATTATTTGAGTGATTGTTCTCTTGTTCATTCGATTTTTTCTTTGTCTCATTTCGAGCCTAGATCACGTGGCTTGTATGAGCCTTTTGGGGGGATTCCTCTTTGATTTGAGGGATTTCTTCCGTCAGTTTGAGTTCTGATTATGTGTTTTGCATTGGGAGAACTTGCTTGTTTCTACTCTTTTGCTTTCATTTCTCAAATTGCTCACTTTATGAGTTTTCATTTTGTTTAGTGCATTTTTCTCTTAAAACATTGAAAATACCAAAACAAATCTTCTCCTTTTGATTAGTTAGTGAAAATTAAAAATCTTTTATACATTATTAGTGTTATATAACTATAACGGAAAAGCTTTTAGTTTCATTAGCATGCATTAGAGACAATAGTGGTTGTTTTGTGATCATTTTGTTATTGTTTGAAAAGCTCTCAAACTTCCCATAGTTAGCTCTTCATTGAACAAAGTGATATGTTGTGGCATGTAGTGTTCATTTAGAGGATTTTTGAGACATAACATTCGGTAGGGCCTGAAATTGAAACATAATTGAATATCAACTCTAAAATTTATTCAATTTACCTTAAGGCAGCATTGAAACATTAATGAAATATCTATAGGTCTAGGCGAGTGACGTGTTCCGGCGTCGTTAAACCTAGTAGCTGTCGTTCACCACTTGGCTTTAGAAAACACTAGTATGGACTTGTGCTCCCCGTACCATTGCGTATATAAAGGGATACCCTGCTAGGTTGCTATCCTTTATCTGTAGGAAGTCGAGTCTGCCGCCTTATACCCATGATACACCGGACACAACATTCGGCGATATTTCCTGTACGTACATCAAGTCCTTGGTTTATTTTTTATTTCATTTTTAAACCAAGCTGTATATTGCAGTTCACGGATATCTGGTACACCCTTTTGCTTAGATTTCCAGAGTAGTCATTTCGATCTTTTCTGACTCATTAAATTTGAAAGGATCATCAGGCACTTGTCCTTTCACGCTTGTTTCCAAATTGAAAGAGATAGAGTCACCTTTTATTCGTTTCTCGACTCTTAAAACATGAAATGGTAAAGTTTCTAAGTTTCAATGTGGTAAAATTAATCACCTGCGATCACACGCCCTTTTAGAGTTTTATTGTTGGCCGTTTGATTGTTTTCCTTGGTTTTTTCCCATGTGATTTTGCTTTGATCTCTTCCTCTTTTCATTACTGTCATAGTGCTGGAACCCTCAGTTTATTCTACTGGTAGTCCTTACACAGAGGATTCATCAGAGGTCTCTCAGTCCTCTACTGAACCTCAGCAACGTATTCTCTGAGTTTCCCGACGGGGGACTGGTTCTGTTTGAGCTTCCCTTTGGGGGACTAGTTGAGTTCAATTGGCCCTTATCCAATGCTTGGTTTGGATTTGGAGTAGGGGAATATTTCCATCCTCTTACATCGGGATCGCCTTTTTTAGCTGTTGTTATACCTCCTAGTTCGCATCGTCTTTTAGAAGATCTAGTGGCAGGGTTAGATATGGACTCACCCAGTCCTTCTCCTAGTGAAGAAATTCCTACATATGGTGAATATTACCAGCTTTTCCTAGAAAACAAACCCGAGTCTTCTGTCATGCCTTCACCTCGTCCTTCGCTTCCAGCAGGGTATAGATCCTTAAGTCAGATTATTGCTGCTGTAGCCTCCATGGGAGTATCTACTCCATCTACGAGGCCAGTTATTCCTTTGCTAGGGATGTCTCCATGGAAACCCCTCATGTCATCCCCTCAGGTCACATCGGTACCTGTTAGGCCTACTGTCTACGTAGCTGCATCTACGCCTACTGTCACTACTCAGTCCACAATGACCTCGTCACTTGCCGAAGATGTTTATATAGCATCTGCTATTCCGGAGAGTATTTCTCCTGAGTATCGGTTGTCTCTACAATCGTCCAACTCGGAGGTTGGTCAGTCCTCCCAATATCCCAAGCATCCTTATTTTTCCCATTATGGACCTGATGGTATGCCCATTTATTTTTTTCCATATCAGTACAATGAGCAAGGAAACCCTCTATGTTTTCCTGCTCCAGAGGCTTATCAGTATGTTCAAGGTTTTCTGTCTGCCTAGGCTGGGCAACCTTCCAACCCGCAAGGAAAACCTTTCCAGGGCCAACCTTCAGGCCAGCGAGGGTTGTTATATGGTCTGCAAGGGTAGTCCTACAACACTCCAGCTCAACCTATACAGCCTCACGCTGGGGTCCAACCAAGGCAACCTCAAGGACCCACAAGTCAACGGGGGTATCAACCAGGACTAGTGTATGGTCCTAGGGGGCGAATCCAACCCTCTCAACCTATGGTGTAATCTCTGCAACCTCAGTTTCCTATTGGTCCGAATGTTGTGCAGTCAGGACCATCTTATGGTCCTGTTATAGGTAAAATTGGTTATCAGGCACAACCTAGCCCTATCTGAACACCAGGCCAACCGATTCATCTGGGGCAGCTTGGTGTCCTTCATCATCCAGGTCGACCTATTCAACCAGGAAAACCTGCTCACCCGGGTCAACCTGTTCAACCAGGGCAGCCTGCTCAGCCAGGTCAACTTGTTCAACCAGGCCAACCTGCACATCCAGTCAACCCTGCTCAACAGTCGATTTACTCTATGCCGAAGCCAAATCTGCCTGTGCGCCCAACTTATCAAACTCAGCAGGGCCCCACTTACCAGCAACCCACTCAACCCCAAGGTGGTTATTACATCCAAGGTCGGTCTCACCCGATTTACAACCCGCCCCAAGGTTCTAGTTATTACCTTCAACAACCAGACTATACCTATGCTCAGCAGCCATACGCTGCTCAAATAGGGCCTACATATAATTAGGGTCAGTACCCTGGTTATCAACCCCCTTACACTAGTTATCAGCAACCGTATCAACCTAATTATATGGCTTACACCCCCTATGGTTAGAATCCCTCGGGACAAAACCAATGGGGGAGAAGTTATGCTCAACTAGGGTGGAGTACAGGTACAGGTCCTTATCGAGGGCCTGTCATGCCTTTCAATCCTTAGTTGCCTTTCCTTGCCACATTGGAATTGCCAAACGTTTCTAAATTGACCAAAGATCTGATTCTTCACATTCCTTATTGGCCTCTGGTTCTGACCAAGGTGCCTAGTGACTGTCCTAAATTTGAGGGTAAAGTTGGAGAAGACCCCCAAGCTCATGTCATGACCTACCATCTGTGGTGTTCTTCAAACTCTTGGGTGGATGACTCAATTTGTCTGCATCTTTTCCAAAGCACTCATACCGCTGTTGCTGTTAAGTGGTACATAGAATTACCCCCGGCATCTTTCAGGATTTTAATACTCTCGCTATGGCTTTTATGACGCATTTTCAGTTACCAGTTCGCTATGAAGCCAGGACGCATCTCCTGAATTCTTTGAAGCAGGATAAAGCTACTCACATATCAGATCATATTCATGAGTGGCGACATCGTTGTCGACTAATCAATTTCGATATACCTGATTAGCTTCTAACTCACTGGTTCACTACCTCCTTTGTTAACAACATCGCTCAAGATATTTCTATGGGGGTATGTGCGACTGAAGAACAAGCCATCGCTCGAGCCTAGTACCTTGATTTGGTGTACCCTCAGTCTGGCACACTATATGATATTTTGACTGATGCCCCATGGCCAGGGACCTGTGAAGCACCAGATACCCCATCGGTGGATGGTGTTATTGGTTCCATTTCTCAAACTTCTCAGAAGTCCTCTAATGGGAAGAAAAATTCTAATTCTTCCAATAATTCTGCTCTTCCTGCCCCTATGGATTCTGGTAAGACTGCGAAGGTCAATGTCATTCAGGCTAATCCTATGGAAAAGGCCTCCAAAGGAAAGAAGAAGGGCAAAGTCAAATCCAAACCTGATGCCCCAAAACTAGAGTCTTCCAAACCTCATGCTGACGATGGTTCCCAACGGAAACCAAAGTACCCCTGCCTTATCTGTGAAGGAGACCATTATACCAAAGATTGTCCCCGATGATATGAAGCCAGTCAACTTCTAAAAGGCTCTAAAGGGACTGCGTTAGTTTTCAAAGAACCATTTCCATATCAGCAGACCCAGATGGTTGAGCAGCCCTCACCATCTGCACCATTTGGGTCCCAAGTTTTTATGATGAATGGTGCTGCACCTGTCTCAATTGCTACGCATTCAAAGGATTATGCTGGATCACACCAGGTAGTTGGGAAGGAATTCATTGATTTCCCACCTCCCCCACCTGTCTCTGGTCCTTTAGAAATTGAGAAGCCCAGCACTGAACCCGTTGTAAGGCACCTTCCAAAGGTGTTCTGCGAAAATATTCCTATAATCCAAACACCCGTGCCACCCAGCACTACAACATTGTTGAGGATTTGGCATAGGTGCCTTCTGCAATGTCTACATTGGAAGTGCTTCAAAGTTGCTCATCGCAACAGAAAGCTCTGTTGTCTGCAATCGGTGGGATCGATCCTGCCGATTCAAGTCTTCTCACCTTCGACTTGGAAAATTTTGTCCCCCGACTTCCACATCAAATCGCTCTTGTTATATAAGTTAGTATCAATGGCCTCAACATCCATAGAGACGTTCTGGATGAAGATGCCTCCACCTGTGTTATATCATCTTCCTGCTGGAAGGCCATCAACTCTCTAGCTCTTACCTAATCTCCCAATGCACTTGAGGCATTTGATGGTGAGGAATCTAAACCCTTGGGTGTTCTCGTGAGTATTTAGATCACATTACAAGCCAAGACAGTCAACGTGGAAGTAGAAGTGGTTGACGCCAAGCTCAACTACAAACTTCTTCTTGGTCGTAGTTGGACCCACACCATGCTATGCGTTCCATCCACCCTCTTTAGAATTTTGAAGTTTCCTCATGAGGGAAAAATCATCACTGTCGTTCAATTGTCTTTATTCACCTCATACTCCTAGAATAACGTGCCTTACGTGGATCAAATCCCCAATCCCCCTAATAGTGTATGACTCAGTCTTTTCAAAGACCCTTCTCTTATGGGTATTTTTCCCGCACCACCACCGAACACTGTTCAAGTAAACATGATCTCTAGGTCGGATGACCCATGGATCATCTCTTTGCCTAAACAGGTGACATATTTTAGAGAATCGATGCCTCTGATGCCAATTGAAATCAGTTATTGTGAATTTGTTGCCGCATCAGGTCCCCCTCCCCCTGAACAGCCTCCATTGAGCATGTCTATGGATGAATATTCTCAATCCCCTTGGATCGGCGATGCAGATACATCCGATCCTTTAAGATAAGTCTTCCCCTTTGATGAAGCTATCATTGAAACGATGTCTCCTGAAGATCTGCCATGGAGCGATGGACATCAGTGTTCCTCGTTCATGCTTGGCCTGGGGGCAATGTCTAGTTGTCTAGAGTGTTTTGCATCTTAGGTTCCCACTCCGCCTCTCCAAATGGCAATATTAAATCATGAGGTTTTTTTGGAGGGAAATATGAGTAACATCACACAAACCATGCCTATCGACATCTTCGTTAAACTGGGGGTTTTTGAGAACATTCACGTGGGAATTACCTGTTCTCTAGAAGAGATTCAGGTATACACAAACCTTTTTCGCGAATTCGGAGATGTTTTCGCATGGTCCTATGAAGAGATGCCCAGGATTGATCCGAGTATAGTTGAGCACGAAATTACAACCTATCCTAGTGCAAAGCCAGTGCATCAATGTCTGAGCGAAGTGCATCCTCGAAAAGCCCCAGCTATGAGGGCAGAAGTTGAGAAACTTCTTAACGTGGGCTTCATATATCCAATTCACCTCACAGAATGGGTTTATAATATTGTCCCTGTAGATAAGAAGTAGGGTATTATACGGGTCTATCTTGACTATGGAGACATCAATCGGGCTTGTCCTAAGGACAATTATCAGGGATCATGGATGACTATGCATGGAGTGAGATTTATTCCCTTATGGACAACTTCTCAGGGTATAATCAAATTAATATTCTACCCGTTGATCAACATAAGACCGCCTTTATCTATCCGTGGGGCACTTTCACTTACAAGAAGTTCCCGTTCGGCTTAAAAAATGCTAGAGCTACCTTCCAGTGCGTTATGTCCGATGCTTTTCATGACATAAATCAGATTGTTCAGCCATATCTGGAAAATTTTCCAGCTCATTCAGCTCGGCGTGAGGACCATCCTGAATACCTCTACCAAATTTTCCTTCACTATAGATGTTACAATATTAGGCTCAATCCTCACAAATGTGTCTTTTGTGTGGATTTTGGTCATATTTTCAGATTTATCGTCTCTAAAGACGAAATTTGCCTGGACCCCCTCAAGGTCGAGGCCATCGTTAACCTCCCATCCCCATCCTCATTGCATCAAATTCAGACTCTTCAGGGGAAAGTGAACTTCTTACGTCACTTCATTCCAAACTATGCAGAATTAGCCAAGGGGTTTACGTGACTTCTTAAATAGGACGTTCCCTTCCATTGGGATGAGATTTCACAAAGATCCTTTGATAAAATTAAAGCGTTGCTCGTCAACACTCCGTTGATATGTACTCTTAACTATGATCATGATTTTACCCTTTATTTGGCCGCTGCGTTCAACACGATAGCTATGGTTCAGGTACAGGATGATGATGACAAAAATCAACATGTCATTTATTATCTATCTCAGAATCTCCTCGACATTGAAACACGCTACTCCCACGTCGAGAGGTTGGTTCTTGCCGCAGTCTAGGCCGTTCAGCGATTCCGCCATTATATCCTGTTGTGTACCGTAACTGTGATTTCAGTCTGTAACCCCATGACATACATCTTGTCTCTACAATTGGTAGGGGGAAAGTACTCCAAATGGATTGTCATGCTTCAGGAGTTCAATTTGGAGTTCACCACTGCCAAATTGATGAAATCATTGGTTTTTTTTAATCTTATTTTCTCTCTCCCAACAAACTCTATTCCATCCCAATCTGAGGATCATATCTGGATGAAACTCTTTTTCTTATCAGCACTCATGATCCATGGTACGGTGACATCATCGTGTACATTCAAACATCCATGTTCTGATCCGAGTTGAAAAAATATGCTTGATGTCGCGTTCGACATCAATCTAAACCATACCTCATTCTAGGAGATACCTTGTATCGTGTTGAAGTTGATTCTGTGCTCCGCCGATGCTTGACCCTGGAAGAGGCTGAGAAAGTCTTGAATGACTATCACAGTGGTGCCTGTGGTGGTCACATGTCCAGATATGCTACCGCCCAGAAGATTCTGCATGTGGGTTACTTTTGGCCGTCTATGTTTAAAGATTGTATTGTTGCAGTTCGAAAATGTCATGCGTGCTAGGTGTTTCAATGCAAGATGTGTGCGCCACCCCGATCCTTGCATCCTGTCATTACCGTTGGCCCTTTCACCAAATGGGGTGTTGATTTTATGACATGTAACCCTCACTCGGTCGGGGGGCATGCTTATATAATCGTTGTCGTAGACTACTTCACTAAGTGGGCCGAGGCGATGCCTACATTAGCTGCCGATGGTAAGACAGCCGCTCAATTCATTTTCAACCATGTAATTACACACTTCGGAGTCCCTTAAGCCATTTTCACCAATCATGGCACTCATTTTCTGGATTACATGATGGCAGAGCTAACATCAAAGTTGGGCTTGCTTCACGGCAGCTTAACGCCATACTACCCTCAGATGAATGGCCAGGTTGAGGCTGTGAACAAGGTACTTGTCGCGATGCTTCAACATAAAATTTGTATTCATAAATCCAAATGGAATTTCCAATTGTTCTTAGCTTTCTGGGCCTATCGAACATTAGTAAAGAGTGCAACCGGATTCACACATTTTCAGTTGGTGTATGGTCTGGAAGTGACTCTTCTGGTTGAATGTGAGATCCCTTCGCTGAAGTTGGTAGTGGAATTACTGCCCAACACCTCCCAGGAGGAAGAACATATCCTGTATCTCGATCGACTGGACGAAACCCACCGCTTGGCTGCTTTGGTCATCGAAGCACAGAAAAGGCGGGTTAAAGCTCATTTTGATTCAACAGTTTCTGCACGTTCTTTCATCGAAGGGGACCTCATCCTCTTATACTACCAAGCACATGATAAACTTGGAGCGGGCAAATTCCAGCCCATGTGGCATGGGCCCTATATTGTAAAACGGGTATTAAAAAATGGGGCCTATGAGCTTATCGACTATGAAGGTATTCCATTGGCGCAGCCTAGGAATGGGCTGTACCTCAAAAAGTACTACGCTTGAATGATTCTTGTGTGGTGTGTGTACATATGTGAGTGATTTCATTTTTTTTGCATGTGTGGTTTGGTGTGCTTTGTAAGCGTCTTTCTTATGATTGGGTCTTCCTGATTGTGCAGATGTCTATTACTCCTTTTATCGGTTTCGCGGATGGTGCCTCCCGCAGTACCAGGAATTTGTCCTCAGCAGTCTGGGTAATCTACAATCATGCTGGTGAGTTAGTCAATTTTCAAGGTGTTTGTCTATGGCCTACCACAAATAATGTTGTATAATATAGTGTTGTTTTGGAATTACTGAACGAGGGTGTTAACCTCGGTATTCATACATTACTTGTTTATCTAGACTCACAGCCTGTAGTATTACAACTCAATGGTCATTATTTAGTTAGAAAACCATCCATTTTATGACTATATCTACGTATTCGTTTACTGGAAAGGAATTTGGATTACATTACATATCAACATATACCCAGACACATGAATGCGTTGACAGATGTAGTATCTAATATGGTTTTAGATAGACATTTACACAACTTGTAAAAAACATCATCATATGTGAAAAAGATCCATCCAGAAATATATATATATATATATATATATATATATATATATATATATATATATATATATATATATATATATATATATATATATATATATACGAAGTGTTTTCAGTTCATGTACATCACATAATTCAAAAATATACATCTCCGTTTTAATAATATTCGGAGACAACATGTCTCTAAAAAATGTGCAAATGAAAATCCTGATGACTAATTAGCATGGTGCTCATGATAGCATGTCACTGCTCGCACCAATCGCCTCAGTAAACGGTGTAGGCGACTAGGCACCCCCACGGTGTGCCTCTAATAAGCCATGGGAACGTCTGCTAGCCAAGCATAATTGGGAATCCCACGTGTGATTCCCTCCAAGTTCTGAACTAGCTCACTCCCCTCGCCACCCTCGCCTTGAGGGTGATAGGCGAGAGGGGTCCTCCCTGTAATATGCGACATCCTGACGGGCCTATCTAGGCCAAAATTTTCACACACATACAATTTTTTGTTAGAAAATACATGTATACAAACAAAAAAAATCATAAAAATACAAAATAAAAAAGAGTCTTACCCAGCTCCTCATCCCAGTCTTCCCCCTCCGAAAGTGGAAGATCTGTGTCTCCGATGAAGTCGGTACCGGCATAGGGCTAGTCCTGCACAACGATCAACTATCGCCATAGATAGACAAAGAACTCGGGCCTCTATGACATTTTTTGGCCCCCTCCTGATCTAGGCATGAGTGCTACCCATCGAGTCATCCTTGGCTCTCTCAACGATGGTTGGGCGACTATTGCCCCCTTGCCCTGGAATATTGGTAACCATTCAAGGATGAATGATACCAAGATAGAACCGTACCCAAACTGCTTGATTTTTCTCTTCTTACACTTCGTCAACTGCCGTTTGATGTTCATTGTTACGGCAGCAGCCCATTCAAACAGTGTCAGGTTCATGCATTCTGATGATAAGAGGAGCCGTGTTTTAGTGGCCTCATGCGACGCCTGCGACCCCGCAGCTTGCATAATGGTATGGAGCACTACACTAAGTGTGAGATCGGGAATAGTGTGGATGTCCACCTTCCCGCTTCCTGATAGTGTATGTTCCCCTAGGCACACTCTTTCCATCACCATTGACATTTTATCCCCCGAGGGCATAGTACCTGTCATGATCGGGACTGGACCTCTTCGAGACAATCCAGTTATGAAGTAAACATCGAATACTTTGAGCTCTAGCACTTGGTCTCGAAGCCTAAACTTTTCTTCGTTCTCATCCCATATACTGATTAAGTATTGCAGCAATTCAGGTTGTGCTCTTAGACAAGGTGTCAAGAATTAATTTTTTTTGCCGCAATCCCGGAGAGCGTTCATGCATGCTTCGTTCCCCATGGCCATTTCATCTTCTTCACTATGTTCCCTTTCTTTCCATTCGATAACCATTGTGACTATGTATCTGCACCAAAATGGTCACAAACACTTTAGTAGATCCATTGAACTCTCAAAAATCCTGTTGATTAGTTCATTTATTGTATAAATTGAGCGGAAATTTAGGTTGTGCCATTGGCGCAACCCCTTTGCAAAAAAGAGCTAATTGGCACAGGTCTATGCTCGATAACCATGCCAATCGGGCGAGCCCTAATTTTTCAAATATCCCCTCAGGGATCTGAAATCACAGTGGAATTCTATTAAAACATAAGCTAGGGACAACGCCTCTTACCTGGAACAAATGAGAACTGAAATGGTGCACTGGATCGTCTGCAATCGTCTCCACAAGTTTGCACAAGAAAAACTCACTGTTGCTCTCCACAAGAGGTAAAAGGTAAAAGTAAATATGTCTTTACTATTTTTGTCATATTTATAACTTTCCAAGATTAAATTAGGTTTTGAAGCTTACGTTTTCAATATTTTATTAAATTTTTTTGAAAAATGGGTTTTAAGCTTGCTGTCTTGTGCCGCAACAGGTTTTCACACGACTAGGATGATGATACGAGTTGTATTTTATAATTTTTCAGACTCGGTAAAAACACGAAAAATTCCTTACTGGAGTCATCTTTCAGCTCTTTTCTGACTCTCTAAACATGAAAATATTTCTAATTCGCTTGTCATTTTGATCTCGTCAAATTGGCTGCGAAACAACATCTACCCAATATACGTTTACCCCTTTTTCGGGCTGGGATAGATTATTTACGAAAAAGGAATACCCTAGCCTATCGCAACTAGGAGGTTTTCTCAAACACATTTTTCTACCTTTTCGGATCTGAGGAACTATCTACAAAAAGGGACTGTTGGAGTTTACTTTTCTGCTGTCTTTTCAAACTCTCTAAACATGAAAAGACGTTGAGTTCTTCTTTTGTTAGACTCGTTAAAACCTGATGACATTGGACTCTGTCATAGTGATGATACTCGAGTTCCTCCTTCATAGGGCTCGTTAAATGTAGTAGGATGGATTTATTCGAAGGAAAAACTTATATCGCAAGCATATGCTATCCCCTTCAAGCTTGTTTTCAAAAATAATTAGAGTACTCGCCAGAAATGGTGGGAAAAAATGAAACCAGTATCAACGTCGTATCGGCAGTGTGTCGCTCTTGAACATGGCACTTCTCTGCATTCATGTCAGGTTGGGGACATCTCATCTCGTTTTGTGCTTGCCTCCATGGGTTTAGGTTATCCTTTTTGACCACTCATATTCTCTTTGTCTCGTCATTATGACCTCAAAACGTTTGATGTCAAATACTACCAAATCTAGTGTCGTGCAGCCGATATGTTCAAGAGAATTTGACCTCTGCAGTTCTCAACCTACCTCTGATTCTCATCTAATCCTGATTCACAAACATTATGTTCCTCTGTCTCGTGTAAATTATGTGAGAAATACTATGGCCCACCTTCGATCAAGGTCACTTCCTGTCGACTTTAGCTCATTATCTAGGAATATGATCTAGAGACTCCCTTCAGGTACCTTAGAGCGTGCATGCCTGAACGACAGGTTCTTCGCATTCGACGTGAGGTTTTCATTATTGGTATTCGACCGAGTGATTCTGTGGGTGTTCGACACTAGCTCATTGTTTACATTCCATGGATTGTACCTATAGTACCTTGAGGGCCATCATCATTACTGGTGGTTCCTCTCGCGTCTGTTAACGACTTTCATTATTGGCTGGTAATCAGACGATGTTCTTGCATGTTCAACTTTAGCTCACTTATTCACATGCCGAGACTTGTACTTTGTTTGGGTTGAGATGGAGCGCAAGACCCTAGGTTTTGTCTCATAGAATCCAGGCTGCAATTTTGTGGATTATCATGATTGGTTACATGACTCACTGATTGGATGGTTGTGACCATACATGAGTCTATTTATTGATCCTTTTTGGATGGTTGCATCCATACCTTCGATCCTGATTATTGCATACTCTATTATGCATGGTCACGCCCATACCGCGTATCATGCATTTAAGATATCAGTTTTACTTGTCTACGCAGTTTTTCCGATGACAGTGTTTTTAGTTGGACACATTCTCATAAAGAATTTCGCCCCTCTCTCTCTCTAGGGCCTCATGCTTTAGGGGGCATCTGTTAGACAGTAATTTGTCACCATCCCTGCAATCCCCCGTCTTGCACATTGGAGGGCCTTTTCCGTGACCTGTGAGAAGTGACATAACCTGAAATCACTTTCATGGCATCCCCCTTTACATGGAAAATCATTCCTTTGAAGAAAGTCTCCCCTGAAAAAGCCTAAAAATAGACCTTTTGGCCTTGGCGCGACCAGCCGGCTCAACCCTCACACCAATGGGGGAAATCCACCAAAGAGGGTGAGCAGCTGGTGCTCTGTCGTAGTGTATTACTCATGCAAAGCTTAATAAGGATTTTTTTTTTTAAATAAATGGCGAAAGTTTGATTCCAACCAGCTCCTAAACGAGTCTCTAAAATGAGTTGGGAGGTTTGGCTCTATATCTCCATGTAGGGGAAGTGGTTTTCCACCTATTATGGAAGATTCCTTGAGTATAGGGCCAGTCCCATAGTTGTAGGGATCCCAACTCCCCTTCCACCATCAATATAAGCTTGCCATTTTTCCTTTGCAAGCTAGCCTTAGTGATCATAGAAGCAAGAGTTGAATCTGTAGCAAGGAGACTATCGCCAGACAGCTTTGAGAGCCAAGCGGAAGAGAGAGAGCTTTGTCCCATTCCCAATGAGCTTCATTGAGACATGCTCCACTATCGACCTCGCCGAAGGAAGATCCAGCATCAGAGCTTAAGGTTGTATCATCCCTTCATTTTATTAACAATAAGCGACTTTGATTATGGTTTCATTCATGTATCTTTATCTTCGATGCAATGAATTACATCTTCTCTTACTGATGTATAGTTACAAATTTTAGATTATATGTTGTGTATCATTGTGTTCCTTCGTGTGTGTGCAGGTTTTCGGACGTGCTAAGTGAAAGTATTGTGATCTGCCAAAGAGGAGGATGGGAAGCATCATCCTTCCTTCGACGACCATCGCATAGGACCTGAGGTAGGAAACTTGTCATTTCTTGTGATTTTGTAACTAGAGACCTATGTCACTACATGATTGATTGTTGCTAGACCCGATCTGGGCTAGTAGGGATTTCCTCCGTCCGCAGAGGGGATTTACCTCTCCAACATAGGGTCGACCTTAACAAACTCATGAAATACAATATGACCTAGATATTCCACCTCTTGTACTCCAAAGAAATATTTGGATGTTTTTGCATATAATTATTTCTCCTCCAACAGTTCGAGAACCCTTTCAACATGTTGAACATGATCCTTCCACGACCTACTGTAGATTAGTATATCATCAAAAAATACTAACGAAGATTTTCTAAGGAAGGGTTTGAAAATGGAATTCATCAACCCTTGAAATGTAGAAGGTGCATTGATCAGGCCAAAAGGCATGACCAAAAATTCATAATTACCCTCATGAGTTTGAAATGCTATTTTTGGAATTTCTTCAGTCTTCATTCTAATTTGATGATATCCTAAATGAAGATCCAACTTGGTAAAATAAATTTCTCCATGTAATTCATCCAATAATTAATAAATCATAGGAATGGGAAATTTATATTTAATAGTGAGCCTATTGAGCTCCCTATAATCTGAGCACATGCGCCATGATACATATTTCTTGTTCACCAATACTACTAGAGTAGAGAAATAGCTTTGACTAGGTTGAATTATACCAGCCTCTAATATTTCTACTGTCATACCTTCAATTTCTCTCTTTTGGACATAAGGATATCTGTAAGGCTTGATGTTTGGAGGAACACTTCTTGGAATCAAATGAATAGCATGATCATGATCAGGAATAGGTGGGAGTCCTTTAGGAGTATCAAACACCTTGGAATGATTGTCCAAGACTTTTTGGAGATCTGGAGAAATAGATGATTTTGATGTTGGAACTTCTAGTGAGCATAATTGTGAAATTACGCCTAGTTGTTCTTTTGTTAGAAGATTTGTCATGAAATTAGATCTTATTATCTTTCCTAGCTTCCTTGTGATACCCCGTAATTCGATTTCCTTTCCTTCCAAAAAATTTTTCAAGAAAAGTTCTTGAAAATTAAAAGCTATCGTCCCCAAAGATTGTAACCATTGTACTCCTAGTAAAACATCAGCACATCCCATTTGGATGGAAGACATTGGAATATTCAATACATATTCCCCCATTGCTAGCTTGACATTATGGAATTTTCCAAAGAAATTTGTAGTTCCTTAATTTGCAACCATCCCTTGACATTCTGGTGCTGGGTATAGGAAACAATTCAATTCCTTGTCTACCTTACAATGAATAAAATTATGGGTACTACTCGAATCAATCAACACTATTACCTTTTTCTTCTTGATATGTCCTTCTATCTTGAGAGCTTGAGGAGTGGTAGTTCCTACCAATATATTACATGATATGGTCGGACTCATTTCTTCTTCTACTAGGGTTTGTTCTTGGTGTATATCCTCTACTTTTGAAGTTTCTTCTTCATTTTCTTCCTCCTCTTCACAATCTATGTAAAATAATTTCTTATCAGCGCACTTATGACCATTATTGTATTTTATATCACAACTGTAGAAAATCCCTTTTTCTCTTTTCTCTTCTAATTGTTGTGGTGTCAACCTTGTAGCTTGTGAAAGTCTAGGAGTAGGACCACTTCCCTCTTTATAGATGTGAGTGGTAGGCTTCCTTGTCACCATAATTTTACATTCAATTTTTCTTGCCAACCTAAATTCCTTCTCCAGTGAATGAAGTTCCCAAATGTGAACTTCATGTTGGATGTTATCCTCAAGTCCCTATGAAGACATCAATCCTGTGTTCCTCTGGAATATCAGTTACCTTTATATTCAATTTTTGGAATTTCTCAATATGCTCCAGCACTGAACCCTTTTGTTTGAGATTTATCAATTGGCTAAAGAAGGTGTTGTTCTTTGTATCCTCATAATGTGTTATCATTTCCTCTATGAAAATTGACCAAGTAAAAAAATTTTTACGGGAGCAAAGCCATCGATACCATACAAATGTATTTTTTTCTAAATGTAAAGTTGCAATGTGTACCTTTTGTGTGTTTTGCACATTATTGAGATCAAAATATTGCTCCATCTATAGTATCCATGTTACAGGATCCTTGTTATCAAAATTCCTCATATCTATGTTTGGAATATGGTGGTTCTTCAATCCAACATTAGAGTTCATGAAATCACGATTAACATTTATTTTTTTCTCATCATGATTTTCCTCGACTATATTTTCACCATTAAGAATCATTTCTTGTATCAAGTTTTTTAAACCTTGCATGTCTTATTTTAGATCATTCTTCATGTTTTCCATGTTGTCTTTCATTTTTTCATCGATCTTAGCTTCCATGTCATCCATCTTAGCTTCCATGCCATCCATCTTAGCTTCCACGCCTTTCTTCAAACCATCCGTATTATTCTTCAAACCATCCATCTTCGCTTCCATGCCTTTATTCAAAACTTCCATTTCATTTTTTGTTGCTCTTTACGAGAGAGAAATTTGGTACACTTGCTCTTGTAGATTTGATAGATCATGTTGCAATTCTTCATCTTCATGATTCATAGTAGACTATTCTTATGGCTTAATGGGTGTTGAATTTTTTTTAAGAGGAATTTTAGAACCCAATACTAAAATATATGCTCAATAGGCCCTTGGAATCACTTCAAACTGATTTTTTTACACAAGACTTACGCAATTTGAAAAAGAATACAAACCTTTTTCTTTATTTTGAGGAGCTCGATATTGAAGTTGAATTTTATCTATGATTTCGGATCTTAAATATCTGAAATTTTGACCTGTGGTAACCCTCTTAATAATCTTTCCAATGCCATGGGTCTGACTTGATTTGGATTCTTCAAGAAAAAGTTATGTCCAATCTCCCAAAATGACCTAATTATGTACTAGTTCAATAGATCAATCTTGTACGACTTGCCACGTGTCACTGTTTCCTCCTTAGGCTCTGAAATTGATATAAACAAAACTAAAGTCTGTGTACTTGTGGCCACTTTTTATAGAATTGTAATCTGACTCTCAGAGAGAGAGTTATGAAGATTTTCCCATGATCACCTCTTTGAGATGAAATTCGGGAGCCTGAAAGATCCCTAACTTCCACAGACCATATATCTAAAAATGTTGCCAACCATGCTTTCAAATTTTGCGACAATGTTTCTCATGATTTCTTCTTCGCTCTCGAAACATTACAACTTCTGAAGCTTTGTAGAAAAATAGTTATATCGAAAATGCCACAATGACCTATTTGGATGAGAGAAACCCTAGAATCCAAAGCTTTGATACCAAATGTTGTGAAACCAACTCCAAAAATAGATGAAAAGAGAGATCAGTGCCTTAGAAATCAGCCACTTCGAGGGGGTAACCTCCAATACATTACATAAATGAACAATTCTTGTATGATACAAATGAAAAAACCTCCTTTATATATATAGGATTCCATGGGGCCACAATGTAATCCTAGCCGACCTAACAATAATAATTTAAGAGCACAATAATAACAATATATGGGTTACAGGGGTATAACAATAACAATAAGGGGGTTACACTAACAACAATGAGGGACTATACTAGTAATATAGGGACCTAACAGATTTTCCTAATGAATAGGGGCTTAATTAGCCCAAGAATGAGTAAGGAAGGTTGGGAAAGCAAAGGCAAGAAAAATTTTAAATACTTGACATATTTTTATTATATTGCAAGCCAAATTCGAGTAGGATCAATGTGATAAAGTCAACAGAGTGTAGATTTTTCTGAGTGTGAGGAATAAAATTGTATTATTTATTGATCTTAGCCATATGGAATATAGGAATAGAGGGGTTTTGAGGAGTTTATTTCCCCAGATACATCTTGTCTTATGCGATTTATTTTTTCTTTCTCTTTCGTGTTATGTGATTGTGCGATCGTGTTTTGTTTCTTCAAATTGTAGCACGATTCAATATCTTGTTTTACTACATTATAAGATCATATTGAATCATGTTGGTAGATTTTCTACAATAAAAGAAGGATCATATCATCAAATGTAATTTAAGGAATAGAGTTCAACAAAGACACATGTTGATGAGGTATTAAAATCATTAAGAGAGAAGGGATGGATGAAAAAAATGGTGTAATCTTTCACTAACCGTATTGAATGATTGTGGGAAGCACATGCTCCATAATTGCATGAAAGTAAATGTACAACTACATACTTCATAGAAGTATTTGGTGGTCATAAATTGTCTTCCCAGAGGCACATCCTAGTCTCAAAAATTAGAAATGACCTTGTCACCAATATTTAACATTGTGAAAGTGAATGGAGAAGAATTGGGTATAGGGAAAAGCATGTCTGGTCTTACATGTTTCTTAAAATTTTTTATGATATACCATATAAATGGTATAAAATTGAAGAAAAATGATGAGCCTTTTTTTTGGTCTTATATTAAGAAAAAATTTCTAAACGATGTCATTTTTTTACTAAGAGAATCAAATATATTTGAGTTAGTGCAATAAATAAATGATTTCTTGGAGAAACTAGATCCCAACAAAGTATTAAATAGAGGCAAGTCCAAAGTTACCAAACAGTTGAATTCATGTTGTAATTTATTTTCATGTCATGATAAAGTCACTACTCATCCAATAGATAAAAAAAAATGTAATATTTTATACTATGAGTTTTAGATGGATAAAATATCATTCTAAGGTGAATAAACAAGTCAAAATCACGTTAAAAATATCTAGTGATGAAAATCAAAAGCTTGAAAAACCTGACGTCCCTTCAACTTACAAATAAGTTATAGAATGGAAAATGGAATTAGATGAACCAAAGCAAACAAACTAGATGGATTCTAAGATATAGGAAAATGGTTTTAGTATTCTACAGATTGCCACCATCTTAATATGGCTTAGATAAACAACTACTAGTTAGTTAAACATACAACATGCATAGTCTACATACTTTATCAAGATTGTTTTCTACAAGACTATTAACATTTAAATTGGATATTAAAATATATGGGTTATATAAAATTAACCTCATACTATGTTCTAAGCTGATCAAGAAATGAATATCTGTGCTAGCACATAAATATACACCCATTATGTAGAAATAAAGAGAGGGAATGTTAGTTGCGGGCGTAATCTACCATATTGATATATCATAATGGATAGCCTAATGGGCATCTAGTTGAAGAAGTGTTATAGTATCATTTATCACCTTTGTATACTTTATGATCTATGTATTGGCCTTGGGCGACCCTTTCTATTCAGACTTGGTCCTTTACCGAAAAAGCAATATTTTGAATTTGTTACGCAACTCTACCCTATCAAAAGTGCATGCAGACGCAGGTCCAGCTATAACCTACTCACGTATATAATTTAAATATGAAATAAGTATAAAACCCCTATTTTCTGGGTGGGGTTTACGGGTTACACTAGAAGCCTATGTACAGGAGCCCGTGGCCAAACTGTTTCCTAACTGAAAAAATTGTTTTGAGGAAGTATAAATACACCTCATGGGAAGTCCTAAAGGGAGGAGAGAGATAAGTGTTTATACTATAGCCTGTTGATCGCAGATCAAGTCTGGTTTTCTCTGTGCCTCTTGCAATTCCTAGGTTGAGGAAACCCTTGTTTCCATCCTTGAGATGTTCACCTCCTTTATGTTACATCCTTGTGCATCCTTATGGAATAAGATTATTGAGGCTTGGGTTGGATAGATCTGGAGGACGGTTTCGCTTGGAGTCATGGCTAAATCAGGAGGTATTCTTCCACATATTTTACATACATAAATAAAGAAGTATGTCCCATTCTTGATGTCATGATATTTAATGCTTTTATACATGTTAATGATCTTTTTATAGTTGATTTCATATTATTTTCTATAAGCTTATATGATCTAAACATTGACTTATAGAACATGCTTTCGATTACTACTAGTATATGCGCTTCTATTGAAAGAGTTGCAGCTTTTGAAGCACGTGGAGAAGAAGAGGGTTTGAACCCTGTGGGAATGACCTCGAACATAGGACATACAGGTAAGGTCACTTCTCCCAAGTTCACTAGTTTAATCATTAGGACCATTACTTTTCTTTCTTCTTCTTCTTGTATGCCTCTTACTCTGTTGGGGTCCTCAACCCAGACCCTAGGGAAATTCATCTCGTAACATAATTGGTGAATTAGTTCAGCATTATATCCATGTAATTCGTAGTTTGGGTTGTTTATTTCTAGATTTGGGTTCTCTGACTGGTTTGATCACTTTTCCAGTCTTACTGGTTCTTTATCCATCCAGGCAAACATCCTGATCTTCTAGATCAAGCTTGTATTTCTTTTTTTTTCTTTACTGTCCTTTTTATATGAATTTTTTATCTTACACAGTCATGTATATATGCATTTTTTTTCAAATAAACATGCATATATGCAGTTTTATTTGTACACAGTCATGTATGCATGTTGGTTGTTCACTGCCAAATTTCATACGACTAGTTTTAAATTTAATTTAATTTTTGGAATCCTGTAAGGTCTTTTTTCCTATTCTTTGCCACAACTGTGGAACCTTTGATGTGTTTAGGGATTGTTTCTGTCTACTATGTATCCATTTCTCTCTTTCTTGATCGAAAACCTAGTCAACCTAGGGTTTACCTTGCTTTTTGAAGTTTCAATTTTGGGCTTTGCACCAACGCTTCTTTTTGAGGTTCTTGGTTGTTCTAACATTTCAGTAGAATCAATTAGTGTTGTTTTTCTCATTCTTAACCTTTTTATTGCTTCACTTTTTTCCTTTTTCTTGTTGGATTTCTTTGTTTTCTTGGTTTCTTGAGAAGGACATTTCTTGGAAATCTTGAATTTTCTTCTTGGGTTTCTTGAAGTTTCTTTGATTACTACAATTTTATACTTTTGTTCACACCATTTGTTTGAGTTAGTTACATATTTCCATTTTTTAAGTTCTATCATGAAAGTGACATTGTTAGCTTAAGGAATTTGAGGTCTCTTTTTTCTCAACCTAGTGATTTGGAGTTTTGAGTAGCTTTTCCTTTCTCAAAGATATTTTGTTGCTTCCTTGAAATGAAAAATACTCAAAAAAAAAAACTGTTTCCCTTTGTTTTTCCTTTTGGTTTTGTTTAATGGTTTTTCATTCTTTTTGGAGCAAGTGTGAAGTTTGAAAATTAGTCAGATTGCTTGGTTTTGAGAGAATTTATTGGTTGAATTTGTCTCTTCTTGTATCAATTTTTTTTTCGTAATTTTTTTTTAGGAGAGTTCTTGTTTTGGGCTTGTCTTTACTTTTTGCGTAAATTTTTCAGACCTCTCTGTTGAGAAACTCATTTTCTTGTTCAATTAGATTAGTCCTAGAATCGTGCATTTCGCATTGGTAGTTTTCATTTAATGTATTTTAACTATAAGAATTTAGTCTTTTGTTGTATTTTCACTGTGTGAGTGTTTATCTTGAAAAGAAAAGAAAATTTCTCATTTTCATTAATTGTTTGTAGAATCTATGTGGAAATCTATTTTCATTGAAGAAAAAGTTAGACTTGCATGTAGCATGCTTCTATCGATTTATCTTTTCGTACAAAACATCAGAAGTTCCATCTCCGTTTACCCCTGACTTAAAAGAAAAGCCCTTAAAATCAAGCACATAATTTAAAATGAACTAGAATACTTTTGAATTTCCATTAATATACATCAACTAGTCTAGGTCATTAGGGCCTTGGAATAGGTGTGTGGATAATTAGATCTCCAAGGCCACTTAAAATTTTAAAACTTAGAAGTTAATTAATGAGTGAAACCTAGCCTCTTTAAGTTGTCAAGGAAATATCTCCTCCAGAGAGTCAAGAACAAGGGCAAGTGAAAGTAGAGAAGATAGATAACCCCTCTCTTATTTTTCCAATATTGACCAAATAGCGTTCCACTCGGCTTCTGATACGAACTGGTGACCTTAATCGCTATTACTAGGTATCACATAGGTGACTGCAAGGCGGAATACCTGTGGTACTTGAGCCAGATGTTGCATCACATTTATTAGTAGTTCTGGAGGGTGCCCTTGTGAAACTTGGGTACTTTCACCGGCAAAGGCTTTTGTTTGAAGGTCAGCATAATTTTTTATGCTACCTTCACTAGAAGGCAAGGGGTGTAATTACCCTAGACTATTTTCAGAAGGTCCTTATTCCCTCTTTCTTGTATTTTGGTGTCCGTTCCTAATAACCCGTAGCAGAAATACCTAATAGTTGCTTGAATGTTGAATCCTAGGTACATTTTGTAGAGAGTGCTATTTTATCCTATACTTCCATAGATTTGTAATTTTTTGAGTCTGTATAAGTTTTCATAATAATTGAAATCGGTTGATCGATCAACTCGTCGATCTAGGAGGATTCGTGGGCTTTCTCCTGCGAGTGAAGAGCCTTCATCTAGAAGGTGTAGGAGAAATTCTACTGGTGATTTCCAATCAGTGATAGCGAACGCATCAAAGAGTGATCCTCTGCTTAGGGATATTATTTCTAAGGGTAGTCCTATTGTTAGTCGTGATTTATAAAGGATTACTCCACTCCTTTCCAGGGTAATTTTTTTGGCAGAAGAAGTTGTGGTTGAAGAAATTCTTGAACCTTGAGTTACTCCCTCCTCTCCTCCTCCTTCTAGTTTTCTGAACGTTTTATTATATGTTGGGCCATTGATTCATAGGCTGGCTAGCCCTCATATTTCTCCTTATTTTCTTTCGATGGCCACTTCTGGGAGAAAAAATTTGGCTGTGAATACTTCGAGTATGCTTAGTCATATTTTGGTAGAAGGAGGTATAATTCCTATATCAACCATCACTCCTAGTATTGCAATTTTTGGCTCTACCTTCATTCCATCTACGAGTGTGAGCACCCAACATTTTGTGTCCCATACTAGTCCCTTTTCATTTTGGATGCCTTCTAGTGAAATTCCCTCAATTTCTTTCACTACTTCATCTGATGTCTCCACACCCATGTCTTTGATGGATAGTGGGTTAGCTTCTTTCTCAGGGTTTTCCCTTCATAAGTGGTCATATTTCTCATTCTAACCCTTCCTTAGGTTATTTTCCTTTCTCTGTGTAAATTCAAGGTTTTAATCCTTTTCTAGGAGGTCAAAGTTCTCATGCTTTTCAAGGTTGGAACCCTTCTTTTAGTGGTTTAGGAACTAGGAATCAATTTATGTATGGTCAACAGGGGAATGTGCCTTTCTCTTCCGTAGGTAATTCTAAGGGTTTCTCTCCTTTCTCTAATGCATGGAACCATTACCAAGGGGTCTCATATTATTTTAATACTTCAATTGGGGGGAACATTCCCGTTGATAGTAACCCTGTGGTGGGAGGAGGTCCTACTCTGAGTTTCTCTGGACCACAAGGATTTCCTTATGGTTCAAATTCTTCTACAAACATTCCTTGGCAACCTGGTGTCTTATAAAATATAGGGTATTATTTTCAAAATTTTGGGAATCCTTCCCATGGTGGATGGAATTTTTAGGTTCCTCCACGCTTACCATTCTTGGCAACCCTAAATTTTCCAGATATATTGAAGTTGACTAGCCAATATAGCTCGGGTTGGCCTCAGGTTCCTACCAAGCTTTCATCTGATATTCCAAAATTCGAAGGGAATAATGGTGAAGATCTAGCCGACCATGTTATCACTTTCCATTTATTGTGCTTGTTACACCATTTTTTGGTCATATAACCTATTATTATTAGATGGACCCAAGTACACCATATAAGACCAATTTTACCCTAAGTAAAATTGCTTTCACTATGAAAATAACTTAGAAAACCACCTTTATTAAGTTGTTTATGGTCTAAACAGGAAACCCCATGAGGAAATATTAAATAAATCTATATTTGTTTGATTTTCCTCAAGGAATAATTAGTTAAACAATAGTTTAATTAATATTCTTGGTTATATTTAACCCAAAACAAGGAAATTAATTAGATAAATCATTATTTATCTTATTATTTTCTAAATAATAATTATTTAAACCTTATTTAAATAATATTCTTTGTTAAATATGACTAAATCACCCATAAATAATTAAATAAATCATTATTTATTTGATTATTACTCAACCACATCCTTAAAATGATAAATAAATCATTTATTTATTTATTATTTACAAATAAAGGATTTGACCCAAGTCAAATTCCTTTTCCCTCCAACAAATATAATAAAATATTCCATAAAAGTTGGATCTTGATTTGGTTAATAATATTTTAACTATGCACCAATATCTAGACTAACTAAATATTTTGTTATAAATAGAAGGGTTTTATAATTCATTTACCACCTTTTGTTGCCTAAATATCACTCTGGATCTATACTTTTGGTCTGACTTTGATCCACCATCATAGTCATATTTTGCTACCATTTTTGTCTGGGTTTTCTACACCATCAAGAGAGAGGAATTTTAGATCTGAAGTGCTAAGGACTTATAAGAACCCATCCCCTTGAGTCACCAGTTGTTAGTATGAATCTTAATTCCAAGCATACGAAAAAAGACCTCTTTAGTTGTGCATAAAAAATAGCCCTAACATCAAAGATGGCAGCCAATATTGGTTTAGAAATCCCATTCCTACACCTGATGCTTTTGAAGAAGGAAATGTGGCCAATATCTCTCCTACCATTAAAACTGACATTTATAACAAACCAGGGGTTGAAGAAAATATCACCTTGGGCGTCGAATGCACCCCAGAAGAAATTGAGGCTTACACCAAGCTATTCAAAGAGTTCCATGAAATTTTCACCTAGACCTATTCAGAAATGCTCGGACTTGATCCCACCATTTTTGAACACCATATTGATACATCGCTCGATGCCAATCCTGTCTGTCAAAATTTGAGACCCATTAATCCTTCCAGACAAGAAGCTGTAAAATTTGAAATCGAAAAGCTCAAGCATGTTGGTTTTATCTATCCTATCGAATACAACACTTGGGTGTCCAACCCGGTTCCCATCCTCAAGAAACAAGGCACCATCCATGTCTGCACTAACTTTCACGACCTAAACAAAGCTTGTCCGAAAGGCAGCTTCCCCACACCATTCATTGACCAAATCATTGATTAGTGTGTGGGACACAAGGTTCTATCCGTCATGGATGGTTTATTCAGATACAACCAAATTTCTATCTATCGTGCTGATCAGCTTGAAATTGTGTTTATTAGCCTGTGGGGAACCTTTTCCTATCGAGTCATGTTGTTCGGCATTAAAAATGTCGGAGCCACTTTTCAGTGGGCCATGTCTTACTATTTCCATGACCTAGCCCATATTATTCTTTCTTATTCAGATGACCTCATTGCACTTTCTGAACATTGGGCGCAACAACTCCACGACATACGTACCATCTTTCTCTGATGTCGCAAGTATAATATCTGGCTCAACCCACTAAAGTGTGTCTTTTTTGTTCCTGCCGGCCGTATTTTAAGCTTCATTGTGTATAAATATGGTATAACACTTGACCCATTGAAAGTTCAATCCATCCTTGAGCTTCCTATTCCTCGTACCTTACGCCAATTACAAAGCCTCCAAGGAAAAGCTAATTTCTTTCACTGGTTTGTCATTGACTATGCCACCACCACGCATTAGTTACTTAGACTCCTCCAATCTAATATTCCATTTGTGTAGGATGACCATGCTCAAGAGTCTTTTGATGCCCTGAAACATGCTCTCACATCCACCCCCTTGATCCGTCCTCTTGACTTTGATAGGGGCTTTATCCTGTACATCTATGCTTCCACCTATTCGGTCGCTGGAGTCCTTATATAGGAAGATGACAATAGAATCGAGCATGTTATCTATTATGTCAGTAAGAACCTTGTAGGACCTCCTGTATTCTACTCACATGAAGAGAAATTAGCATTGGTTGTCGTGATCTCAATCCAAAATCTTCGTCATTACATCCTCATCCATTCCACCAAGGTTGTGACTAATTCCAACCCTATGGCCTTCCTATTGAGTCACCAAATCATCAATGGGAAGTACGCCTACTGGATTGTTATTCTCCAAGAATTCGATCTTGAATTTTTCACACCTAAAAGTAAGAAGGGTTTAGCCCTTGTTGAACTCATTTCCGAATTACCTACTGGTATGCAGGATCCTCCAGTTAATGGTGATTTTCCCGATGAATATTTGTTCACCATTACCATAGACGATCCTTGGTATGGTGACATCGACACTTACTTGCGAACCCAGAAGTTCATACTCCATCTTGATCATGATGCTCGACTATGTATTCGACACTAGGCCCACCACTACCTTCTTATCGTTGACAACCTTTAACATCATAGTTTAGATACCGTCCTTCATCGTTGACTCATGCACACTGAAGCTGAGCAATTCCTCAATGCCTGCCATTGTGGTGCTTGTGGTGGCCACCTCTCTGGCCTTGCCACTGCCCAGAAAATCATTCATGCTAGGTATTTTTGGCCTTCTCTCTTTGGTGATTGCATTGAAGTAGTCAAACATTGTTCCGATTACCAACACTTAGCCCATAAGGCATGAGCTCCTCTGGCTCCCCTCCATCCTGTTGTCTCAGTTGGCCCCTTTTGTAAGTGGGCCATCGACTTTATGGAGTGTCGACCTTCATCTTCTGGTAACCACAAGTATATCATCATGGTGGTTGATTATTTCACAAAATGGACTGAGGACATGCCAACGTTTAACAACACAACAACTACCACAACCCTCTTTTTCTTTAACCATGTTATTGCTCGATTCAGAGTTCCGAAACAATTGGTCTTTGACCATGGCCGACATTCTGAAGGTGAGATGTGGCATGAGATATCCTCGCTGTTTGGCTTTGAGCACCAATATTTCTCCTCCTATTACCCCCAAGTTAATGGCCAAGTTGAAGCAGTCAATAAAATCATTAAAACCATGCTTCAACGAACAGTGGATATACACAAAACCAACTGGCACCTTATGATTTTCCTTGCTTTGTGGGTCTATAGAACTTCTGTTAAAACTGCCACCGGGTTTACTCCTTTCCACCTTGTTTTCTAAGAGGAGGCAGTTTTATCGATCGAGTGTGAAATCCCTTCCCTTCATCTAGCCGTCAAACTTATACCTGATACTCAACCTTTAGAAAAAATACTTAACATGATTTAACATGCTTCCAAAGACCATCGTGTTGCATTGAAAACCATTGAAGCGGCTAAGAAATGCACAAAAGCTCAATATGACCAAAAAGTCCACCCTCGTACTTTCCACGAAGGTGATATTGTTCTAGTGTATGACCAAGCCCATGATGTCCTTGGTCATGGGAATTTTGACTCATTATGGCTAGGCCCTTACATCATTAGTAAGGATTTAGGAAAGGGGGCATACCTCCTAGAGGATTTTGAAGGACACTCCATTCCTAACCCTCGCAATGCACTCTACCTTAAGAAATATTACCCTTAGCATTTCCCTCCTGAAATGCATGTTTTATTTATTTTAGGTAGCCAGCTCATAAATATTTTGGATTTGACACTTCACCAGGAAATTTTTTTTCCACAAAGCGTCACTTCACCACTCCTAAAAATCAAATTTCTTCACTTGCAAAACTTGTATGTGGGGCACCACTTCACCCCCATACTTGGTCATTCTTGTGTCCATTTCCATCATGAGTTACCCTCTTGTACTCATGTTTCTATAGTCCCCCATTGTACCTTCATTGTGTGGCAGTCCCATCGAGTCACCCTTGTTTTAGAGCATCTGAGTTGAGTCATCATTGCATTCATGGATTATATCCTGAGTCCATTTATATCCTGCTATAGTCCTCCATCCTTCATTGCTTGGTCCCTCTCTCGTGTCACTCATTATGGCCTCTAGTCCCACTATCCCTTATCCCTCATGATATTGTGTCAGTCACTTCCAGGTCATCCATGTCCTTTATGCTCTAACAAGGGAAGTAATCCATTTGCTACTCACTCCTCCCCATTTCATCATCCCTGGTGTCCTTCTGTTATTCACTCTACTATTTTCTCTCGTGCCATATTTGAGGACCCATTGTTTCCTCACCTATGGTGGACCTCCTTCTGTCGACATCAGATCATTTATTCCAGAAGATAGGTCTAGAGGGTGGTGTACCTTGGTTCCAGATTCCACTCTTGTTCGGTGCCTCGGATCAGGTAAAGGGACTCCTTATAGCCCTTTGACTTGATTTTTTCTTAGCTCCAGCTCCTTTCATCATGATTGAGATCCGTATGCTCGATGATTCAGTGATGCAGCATATTGGACTGGTGATTCCCTAGTGTTTTTGACATGTCTCAGCCCTCATGAGGGGGTGGCACTATAGGTAGCCCCCCACATACCTGGATGATCTCTTCATTTCAGCCTTTTATGCAGCTCCATAGATTTGATGATGTCGGCCTCAGCTGCTTGCAGCGCCTTTTTGATTGCATGTATTAGTTATATTTTCAGAGCCCTTTCCTATTTACAGGGGCATCTGGGTTGTATTTTGTATCTCATGTACTTAGACATTATTTTACAAGTCCTGGCTATTATCGCAGGCATAGTATGTATGTGGGATTCATTATCATGTTGTTTATCTAGCTCATGTTTATGCCAGCATGTACTATTTTGTTCAGTCCTTTGTTTACTGGATACATTATTCTTTGTACTTTTTCTCGGCGGGCATAGGTATGCCTCCCCCATCGCCTATAGCACAAGTACTCACTCATAAAAGAGACTTGTTGCACTTGGAAGTCTCCTCTCCTTAGGATCTAGTCCTCTCAGCACTTTAGTCTATCTTATATTTCTCTCTCTGACTACCCCTTCGGTTTCTAGTGATTGAGTTCTTACAATGTACTTCCGTCATACAATTAGCTGCTAATTCTTGCACGTTGGGGGGCAATCTGTTACACCATTTTTTGGTCATATAAGCTATTATTATTAGATGGACCCAAGTACACCATATAAAACCAATTATACCCTAAGTAAAATTTCTTTCACTATGAAAATAACTTAGTAAACCACCTTTATTCAGTTGTTTATGGTCTAAACAGGAAACCCCATGAGGAAATATTAAATAAATCTATATTTGTATGATTTTCCTCAAGGAATAATTAGTTAAACAACAGTTTAGTTAATATTCCTCGTTATATTTAACCCAAAACAAGGAAATTAATTAGATAAATCATTATTTATCTTATTATTTTCTAAAGAATAAATTTAAACCTTATTTAAATAATATTCTTTGTTAAATATGACTAAATCACCCATAAATAATTAAATAAATCATTATTTATTTGATTATTACTTAACCACATCCTTAAAACGATAAATAAATAATTTATTTATTTATTATTTACAAATAAACGAATTTGACCCAAGTCAAATTCCTTTTCCCTCCAACAAATATAATAAAATATTCCGTAAAAGTTGGATCTTAATTTGGTTAATAATATTTTAACTATGCACCAATATGTAGACTAACTCAATATTTTGTTATAAATAGAAGGGTTTTCCCATTCAATTACCACCTTTTGTTGCCTAAAGATCACTCTAGATCTATACATTTGGTCTGACTTTGATCCACCATCATAGTTATATTTTGCTACCATTTTTGTCTGGGTTTTCTACACCATCAAGAGAGAGGAATTTTAAATCTGAAGTGCTGAGGACTTACAAGAACCCATCCCATTGAGGAGAAATGGTAACACCCTTCTGTGTTTTCCTCCTAGGTGCCATTAATACAAAATTCATTCAACATATTCTTGTCTTGTCTATTTGATGCATGGAGTAAATCTTATTTTTTCTACTACTTAATGTCTTTTGATGCATAGATCTAAATTTTTTCCATATTTATCTTGATCACCTAACTACATATATGAGGATATTAGAAGCCATATTTGTTGTTAGGGCTGTTTTTTATGCACAACTAAAGTGGCCTTTTTTCATATGCTTGGAATTAATATTCATACTAACAATGCTCATCGAACTCCCTTATTGATGATTCAATTAGGTTGAGATTATTTCAGCACACCTTCATTGGAAATGCTGCTAAATGGTATATTGAGCTTATTGCAAACACTTTTTCTTCGTTTGGAGAGTTGGCTACTATGTTTTTGAACCATATTCAGTTTTGTGTTTGTTATGATGTTGGAACTGACCTTTTGGCCAACTTCCAGCAAGATAAGGAAACACACATTTCTGACCATATTCAGGAATTAAGGGGGAGGAAGAGGCTCATAAAGCCTATATTCCCAATGAATTCCTTCTCGAATGGTTCCTCAAATATTTACAACCAGAAATCTCAAAGGCTGTATCTATTTCTGGGGTATTCACTGAGGAGCAAGCCATATTTAGGGTCTAACAATTGGAACTTATCTATTTTTCAGTCTCATATTCTTAATATGATATTTGCTGATGCTCCTCATTCCAAGATCAATTTAGCTAAGCCAAAGCTAGGTCCCCATGTTGATGGGCTTGTTGGTTTGATCGATAGTAATACAGCTAAATTTTTGAATGAATTGCAAAAATTGTGTCTATAATATGCTAATTCCATTCAGGCTACACCGTTAGTGTCTACGACTTCCCAAACTGTAATGATTAATGTTGTCCAATCCTCTAATCCCAAAGGAAATCAACAATCCAATGGGAAGAAGAAGGGACTGAATAAGAAGAAGTATAAGGATGTGAATGATAATGCGAATACATCCAATGATAATGTTGGAGAGGGAAAGAGAGAGTCAAAAAAGGAAGTCAAATTTCCCAGAAAATTATGCACTAGAGACAATCTCACTCATCTCTGCCCTAAGGTTGAGGATGCTCAGTGTTTGTTAGCTCAAGTGGGTTCCTCTAGTTCCCAGGTTTTCTTGACTAAACCTTTTCTCCTCTGGCATGAATGCAAATACTGGAGCTCCCACAGGGGGCAATGAGGAGGGGGGAAATTATTCAAATGTGTACATGATGAGTGCTCATGTTGATGTCACCACGAGATCACATGATTATGGTGAATCAAAATCTTTGAGGGCTAAGGACACTCCCAATACTTTTGAGCCACTCCATATTGAGAGGCCCGCAGTTGAGCCTATACCTTGCATGCCCAAATGTTCTGCTAAACGTTCGACAACAACCTTAATTCCAAGGTAGCTCAAAACTACTCCATTGTAAAAGACCTGGCTCAAAGTTCTTGTGTTATGTCTTCATTGAAGGTACTTGAATCATGCCCAACACAAAGGAGTGTGTTGCTCGAAATGATCGAGGCGATAGATCCAAAGAAATCTCTTATGATCAACCTTAGAAAAAGTATGTGTCAACCTTGGAGGTATGAATAGATTAACAATAACTGATCGATTATCAACCTATTTTTTCAACGCAACCATAAATCAAGTTATACGTCATGAATATTATCCTTTCACTCATAGATTTTCATTGTATAATCAAGTACCAATTACTATGGAAGATCAAGGAAAAACCATATTCATATCTAAATTTGGTTGCTTTACATATCATGCGATTTCATTTAGATTAAAAAATTCTCCTACATCTTTTTCAAGAATTTTTGTAAAGGCTTTCTAGGAAAATATATATAAAATTATGTTTTTTTACTTTTATTATTGGACTATATATATTCTATTGAGAGAGAACATAAATTCACCAAAAATCATTATATAAAATTGTTGACAAATACAACTTTCCTTTGATATAAAAAAATTATATATTTGCAACTCGAATTGGAATATTGTGGGACACATCATATGAAAATATGATATGCAAGTCAAAATGTTCAAGATAAAATTAATCCTTGATCTCAAACCACTATTAATTTTTGTTTTAGTTCACTATGCTCGGATCAATATTAGCTACATCCATATAAAACCCACTCGTGTCTAGGTGATTCAGTTATCTTTCATTTAGAAATGGATTCCAAGGAGAAAGAATGACAATCTTGGTGGCATTAAAGCCTAGGTGGGAAGGATATAAGTGACTCCTCCATACCACCCTAGCTACACAAACTTAAAAAATAAAATCATTAGTTAATCAAAAGAAATTAAAAATATTTCATGGGAATAGTCCATCTATGCAAAATTTATTTTCCATTTCTTTGAGTTAACCTTTCCCATTGACATTTTTTTATGAAAATATCTTCAATTAATATGGAATTATGAAAATAATACATAATTATAAATACTTAAATAAAGTGGTAGAATTTCCAATAGCAATATTTCTAATCGGGAAAAGAAATTCCATGTTTATGTCGATGTCTTGCATTATGCAGTTGGAGCTATCTTAGCTCATCTCAGTGATGAGAAAAGAAACCATCCTAATGTGTATGCTATTGATAAACTCCACACAGATGAAATAATTATTCTACTATGGAAGATGAAGGCTTCACCAATATTTTCACCTTGTATAGGCTTCAACATGATCTCCTGGTGTTTATACAAATTTCCTCTTTATTGCCAGAGATTTCATCCCATGGTACTACCTACTCGCCTATGACAAATAAATGACAAACATTATACAATCCCCTAGAAAATTTAGTGTAAAAAATCACAAAAAAGAGGAGGAATAAGAGGGACACATATTTCTTTCGAAGGTTGATCAAAGCTTCTGTAAAGTCGTGGTTATTGGAAATATCCAGTCCTTATGTATTCCCCTATAACCCGAAAACAAAAATGAAAAGGAATCCCTCTTATAACCCTATTTTCCACTATTTTATGATTGAATAAACCCTAGTCCAACTTATATCAATTGGAGGATAGAATTCATACCCACTAATGCTTTTTTATGCTGAATAGGAACTCCATCACTCCTTGTACCTTATTATTCTTCATAGGAATTTCTCCTCACCAATATACATGATGTCATGTTGTTCCTAAAATTGCATGTGATGCCTTTGTGAATGGATTGATCAATCCATATAGTGCTATATTTTTTCCTTCTCGAGATGATTTAATCAATTAAGGATGTCATGACTTGTCTTGGGGAAATCACTGGAAGATTTTTCTAACTCCTCTTATCCCTAGCTGTCTAGATACATCCTTTCATATCTATGAACAACCTATATAACCTAACCCTCTCATGGGTGTAAAAAAAGAGATAATTAGTTTAATTCATAATTATGTTAAAGGATTTATTTCAAGAGAGTATTTATATACTACATAGATGAGCCTAATCAATTTTTTTAGATAAGGAAGGAGGAAGATAAAGGAATAAAAGAGAAACACTCAATTACTAAGTTGTAATAGACTTATTGTACCATTTTTGTATATATATTACTGACACTTTCTCCCTCTCTTGGATAACACACATACACTGGATTCACATATTCAAAATGGAAAGAGTTCCCAGATAGAAATCCACCAACAAAAACCAAATTTTATGAAACCATATCACAAGATAGAAGAAAAGAGAGATCAACGACTTAAAAACCATCCACTTTGAGGGGTAAACCTCCTTTGCATTACATAAATGAACAATTCTTGGATGATACAAATGAAAAAAGCTCTTTTCTATATATAGGAGTCCATGGGGTCACAATATAATGATAGCCGAGCTAACAATAATAATGTAAGGGCACAAAAACAACAATAGTGGATTTTTATGGGGCACACTAATAATAATATGGGTGCTACAGGAGTAAAACAATAACAATCAGGGGGATACACTAACAACAGTAAGGGACTACACTAGTAATATGGGGACCTAATAATTTATGTATATGGAAAATGGATTTCTTTATTGTATATCCAACCTCACGATTTATGAGATTGTAGATAGATGAAACAACAAAATTTCCATAAGACCTATATTCACATAATTCCTTTCATAAAAGAAAAGAAAAAAAGGAGGGAATTAGCCTAGTTATCCTCACATGTCAATGTAGATTGTAGGCTTGATCTAGTATCCAAATACCTTTCTCATCACTCATATGACTTGATCTAACTACCATAACCTTCCACCTACACTCATTTATAATATACAAATATGATATTTTACTCAAATGAACAAATATTACATACACAATAACATCCAATCATGCCATACAAACATAGATCATGAGATCACATAAAATAACGTATAAGAGAGGGAAAATAGACCAATAATATATACAAACAAATGGACAAAATAGTACATTATACCTTAATAGTCAAGTGTTCTTCTTTGATTCCCTGATCTTCCTCCTTCCTTGGCTCAAAAATATATATTAAGGATCATCTAAGCAATAGGGAAAGAGTCTCTTGGTAGCAATCCTCGAGCATACCAATGCACTATATGAAGTATATACTCTTTTACACCTGTGATAGGTTCTTGTTATATATTTTAGAAAAATGGTGTCATTGATGGAAAAAGTGAAGAAGTTGATGGAAAATGCACAGGTGGTTTCAAGAAGAATGCTAAAGGTACAAATAATTTGGAGGCATTTTTGGTATAACAAATCACTTTAAGCTATTTTGGAAAGTACTTACATGGATAGAGACTTGAAAGAGCTTTAAAATGGTATATGGAAGTATGTAAATGGCCTCCTAGACCATCCTTTATTATCAATAAAAGGTGTATTTCCCCGATGTCAAAGTTGCAACCCTAAATTTGGTGATGGGTCAAGTTGGTGCAAGTTTGGCACTTTTTCCAAACACAGTCAAGCCATTACCGAATTAGCTAATGAAGAGATGGGAGGACATGGCTAGATAGCATAGCAGCAGTACATGGATTTTGTTGGTGGATGATGGATCCCATTTCCACACAATCCCCATGAAGGTTCTGTAGATGGTTCTAAAGTGCATGCAAAAGGTGATATCCTCAGATTACTTGACACCAGCGAATTTGGCTAGATGATGCAAAAAATATTCTAATTTTAGAAGAAAGAAGTGGAGGAAAGGTGGGCCCATATATAACCATGTCACCCTAGATGGTCTGACTAGAGATGGAACAAAGTCAAGTGTATGTTGAAGGCATGTAGGGTAACAAGTAACTAGGAGGATGTGGAGGACAAGATAGTAGGCGATAAGCGTAGTACCTGTTAAACTTTAATGAAGAAATTACTTGAAAACCAAAGGCATAACACCCTATATACCTCCGTGCTCTTGACAACATGGATGAAAATTGGCGTGATTTTATTAGCCTCTACAAAGAGTGTAGTAGCCACGAGATTGATGATGTCAACACAAAGGTGCCACGTGCCATGCGTTTTTAGCACTTTCAGGTGGCCAAGTAGGCCAAATGTCAATGAAATTTGTCAATAATCAAAGGGAACAATGTAATAATAATGAAAGAAGCCTAACATCATTTAGACACATCATCCTAGAAGGGATTCCCCGAAAAGTTTGTAAGGAATGCAATAAATGATGTGATGGATGACTAACCATTGGCACATAGAGGAATCCATGTGACAAAGACAACCCACCCTAATAGGCATATGATTGGTCCAAGTGCGCAACATAGTCCCCACGAGGACACATCATCTCGGACTAGGGACCCCCAAAGGTTTCATAATGAACACATGCATATTCCTCTAGGATGAAAAGGATCCTGGACATAGTGGCATGTGAAACTAGAGGTGAATACCACTATTTATAGGGCATGTGGAAATTTTTATCCTCGTGGGACACATCATCCAGTATGAGAAGCCCCGAATTAAAATAAAAGGTGCATTAGAGGTAGCTACATGATGAAAAAGTTATGGTAAATTGTGGCATACATAGATAGAGTTGATGACCAATTGTATAGGCACACGAGGAGAGTGATAGACCCACATAATATGTAACCATAGAAGGGAGGCCCCTGAGGTGTTTTCAAAACTTCATCGAGAAAAAAAGTTCAGGGGCTAAGGCTGGAACCAAGATTGCATTATATGCGACATTGTGATTGAGGACACAAATGTCTGTAGTGTTAACTAAGCCCTTATGTCTATATGATAAAATGGGTCAATGGTAATTTTTATGCAATGGTTAGAGTGCTTTGGGCTATATTGAAGGCTAACTCATGAACATGTTGGAAACACTTGAATTTGGAGCTATATGCCCTATTATTTTGAGGAATAAATATTTTAAAAAAATGCATGAATGAGTTGGCATTAGGAATAACGACAGGAAAAATTTAAAGGCGAGTTTAGCATAATGGCTAAATTTGGTGATATGCCAAATTTAGAAAATCTCTCCTAAAGGATGATATTTTTCCATAATTACAAATTTAGTAGTTAAACTCATATTTTTTTATAAATATAGGGGAGAAGAGTTAAAATACTTGAAGACTACATTCAAAAGACTTGAAAGAAGTATTTTATTATTCAAAAATTAATATTTATATATGATATTGAGCTAAACTCAACTAAGAATTCAAAAACTCAAATCATCAACTCAAATTTCTTTATAAGCATAATCAAATTTGCAAGATGAGTGCATTGTGTTAGTTATTTTGGTAAATGTTGGTGGATTTATCAATGATTAGAGATTTTTGAAGGTGATTGGGGTGTTTTTTTAGAATTTATTTATTCTATTGAAGGTAATGGCTTTCATGATTTGGGTTTGAAAAATGTATGAAAAATGAATCATCGACGCCAAGCAAGTAGCAGCTTGTAAATCAAGGGTTGTAGCTCTTTCGAGTAATGGCTAGTAAGTAGTTAGGGGTTAGATCTCCTTTTATTTTTAACTCATAAATTATGGCGTAGTAGTTTCCTTTCAGTTCCAACTAGAGAAATTTATAACAAGAAGTAGAAGTTTTCCTTTGTGAAGTAAATTGAAGAAAGCTTAAAGAACTTATGTGTTTATTTGTGCCTATAATGATGGATTCATGTGATGCTGATATGAATTAATTGTTGGAGTATTTATTTGTTTCCGAGTAATCATTGTTAGTGAAATATATTTTTTAAAATTCCTACAATACTGATTCACTCCCCCTCTCAGTATTTTCTTTGTTTCTAACAATTGGTATCAAAGCTAGACGAGGTTAATTCAACTCAATTTAATAGGTATAAGAATATAAAAACCCTCAACCCTTGATTACTAAATATCAAAATATGGGGTTTACATGTAATTATAAAGGCATGAGTGCCCTATTTTTTGACCTATCTGAATTAAAACTAGTCAAGGTCATGGATTGATCTACTGCAAAATCTATTTGGGATAAGATGAGCAACTTCTATGAACATGAAAATAAGGTAAAGAAAGACAAAATTCAAGGTTTTAAAAATTGACTTGAGTCTTGATATATAAATGATGATGAATTTATTACTAAATACTTTTTAAGTTTTGATGAGATTATGAACACTCTAAGAGGTCTTGATGAAAATTTGGAAGATATTGTAGTAGCTCAAGAGGTGTTGAGATCTCTCCATGAGAGATTGAATGCCACGGTTTCAGCCATTAACGAGAAGACAAATATAAAGACTCTCACTTTGTACCAACTACTTGGAAATCTTACCAATTATAAGATGACAATGTATAGTGGAAAACATACAACAAATGAGTCAACCTTTGGAGCAGATAATAAGCCTAAGGAAGAGCATGATGATTCATGTTGTGAATCAAATGAAGATGAAGCTATGTCTGTAAGGAATCTTATGAGAGGATTAGGAATGTAAAAAGATAAGGTAACTTTTAAGTTTCTTAACAATGGTAAAGTTGGTCACTATGCTTCCAAGTGTCCTAAAAAGAAGAAGAAATAATATGAACCTAGAGAGACATTTAGGAAAATTTTAAAAGAGATAAAGAAGGCTAAAAGGAAATTTTTTTACAACTAACATGCCAAATTATTTGAAAGTGAAGGAAACCAATATTTAGATGAGGAAGGAGAAGATGAAATTCCAAAGTAATATATGGTCATGGATGTAGATAATATAGAAGTAGAAGTTAGTAATTCTAATGGAGAAGAGGTCAAGGTTGGCATAGAGGGAGAGCTAATTAATGCTCTTGGAGAGATTGAAATATCAAGGAATAAAAATAAATCCTAAAAGGAATTTTTGATTAGAGACAAATTTCAAGCTATAGAAAATTTTATCTTAAAAATTGAATAAGGAAAGAAGATTCAAAAAACTATGAATCAACTAATGAATGAGAAAAATCAGGCATGTGAAAGGCTTGAAGGAGAACCTTTTTTTTCTAAGGAAAGAGCTCGAAAAGGAGAAAACCCAACTGGGCTTCAATGATAAATTTGTAAGAGGTACATAATGTTTGATTGAGCTCGTGGATGCTCAAAGGGTCTCAAATATTTTTTTTTTTTTTTTTATTTGAGGTCGAGTGAAGTTTAGCATCTTACTTAAAGGGAAAGAGACCAATTACCTTTGTGCAAGGAACTAGGATTGAGTCAACACAATAACAAGGAGAAAAGGTAACACATATTCCAATGTTCAGTAAAATACCAATAAACAATAACACAAGAAGAAGGGAAATTAAAACAACATAATGAATGCCATGAAACAAGAGAGGAACCCAACACTTGATCCATTTAGTAAGAAAAAACGTGAGGAACCCAAAGTTTGAAAGGGGAAAGAAAAAATAGAGCACTATAATATTGTCTTATATGCTCAAAATGAAGGAAGCCATTAGTATGTTGAAAATGGCTATTCCAGGCACATGTCAGGAGACATAATTATTTTTTGATCATGGAAACCATTTGAGAAAGGTAATGTGACCTTTGAAAATAATGCACCTAGTAATATTTTTGGTAAAGGAGTTTTCAACCTAGATAATGGTACAGGTAAACCCAAGAATTTTTTTTTTGTAGATGGGTTGAAGAATAATTTAATAAATGTGTATCATATCTGTACATATGGACCCATGTGGTACTTCAAGAACCTATATACCCATATGTAAATTTTATTTCATACTAATAATTGATGATTTCAGGATGATGATGTGTGTTGCACTTTTAAGAAAAAAATCAAAGGCATTTGATAAGTTAAAATAATTTAAGCCAATGGCTGAAAATGAGACTAATTGTAATATCAAGTAAATAAGGTTTGAAATGGAGGTGAATTTAATTCAAAATATTTTGACGATTTTTGCAATAAACATAACATCAAAATGAAATTTACCATAATAAAGAGTCCACAAAAAATGGTGTAGTAGAGTGGGATAATAGATTAGTTAGCAAGATCCATGATGGGCGAAAGAATTATTCAACATATATTAGGGTCGAATGCATTCACACAATAGTGTTGATTTTAAACAAAGCTCATTTAAGACCAAATAGTGACAAGACTCCATATGAGCTTTGGTATGGGAGACCTATGACAGTCAAGCATTTTAGAGTGTTTGAAAGAAAGTGCTACATCAAAAGGAACGATGAAAATCTTGGTAAGTTTGATGCAAAGGCTACTGCTGAAGCTATTTTTATTGGATAGTCACATAAGAACAAGGGATACATATGCTGCAACAAGAATACAAAGAGGATATTTGAATGAAATGATGGAAAAGTGGATGATCATATTGAATCTAAAGTCTATCACCCAATAAATAAATATCCAATGATCTAGTCAAAAATTATAAGAAGGATGTTGAGCAACTTTTAGAGGAAGACAATCATGATCCCTTAGTCCTCAAATCAAGTATCGTGAAAGGTATGTGAAAAACCACAACCTAGCTGATCAAATCATTGGTGATTTAAATATAAGTGTATATACAAGAAGAAATTTGTTGAACCCCCATACTCAAGTGCATGTATCTCTATTATCAATGATGGAACCTGTTGCTTCTATGGAGATAGTTCCTAGTTGTGAGGGAACTGACACCCAAGACATTTCAATATTATTGAAAGGTTTTAAAATTTGTGGCTGGAGAGACATGCCATGAGTGCTTCCGCCAAACCTTCCCATTCCGAAGCCCAACATTTCAAAAACATAATGGCCATAAATCTTTGAGGGTGTCAGGGTATTTGGATTAAAGGAATGTTATGAAGAGACTCATAAATAAGATAGAGTTTAAACCCAAGAAATAAATAATGTGAGTTTAACTTCTGTAGAAAGAATAATGATAGACTACGAAAATGTGGATGATTTTCTGAGATGTGGAGTGCTTAATGAAGGGTTCCTAGTCTAAATAATACAAGTAGAAATAAGTAAAGTCATGAAAAAATACAGTGAAACGACCAATTGCATCTTACAGCATCCAAGAGAGAAAAAAAAATGAATGCAGAATCAAAAGAGAAACATTGTGCTTGCGATTACTTCCAAAACTAAAATCAATATGCTTTATATTCTTTGATTTCATAAAGATTTCTTATTATAAGGAGTCATGACACCAATAGTGTGAATCCCTACAAAGTATTTCTCTTACACTTTCATTTTCCCGGTAATCAAATTATCCAAGTATTTGTTACGAGACTAACTTATAAGCAATTACGTACATGTCTCTTTTCACAGATAATAGCTCTTTGTTTTTAAATGCACGAGTGATTATTTTAGATGTTTGGAATGCTCTTATATTTTAAGATATATTATGTTATATATATTATATATAACATAGTATATTTAATATTATTTTCTATCTTTCGTATTCCAACGATACAATAAACCCCTCCTTAAAAATGGTTTTGTACATTGCATATCGAAAATATTTTTGAGCTCTAACCATATAAAATGAGATTTGGAGTGATACAAATATATGTGGATCCCATCAAGGCACAATAACATAGTATGTTTGAGCTGAAGCGGATGCATGTGGTCCCAGGTGATGCTTTTGGAAAACCATCTTCTGCCCTCGGGGTCACCCCTGGTGGTTTCCGTAAGCCGCTAGTTGTGATGTTGAAATTAATTATAACCATAAATCTATTGATGGATGGTTTTGGAAAACCTCTTCTCAACACCCCCTCATCATTTAAATTTTGACTTGTTACTCCAGGAGGGGTTTCTTTGGTTTAGATAACAATCATTATTTACTATTGACTTGTTGGATATTTACAAGGAATGTAAACTTCAACTTCCTGCATTCACAATAATTTTCTATTCGTTGTCATGAAATCCCATAATGAGGCCGCAAATGGATAAACTTCCACCAATGGAAACGTACCTCTCGAGTGCTTCCTTGAAATTCTTGACCTTTTGAAAATCCCAAGAACTTTCTATCTGGATTTTTTCCTCTTTCTTCTCCAACTCGTTCATTGCATCAACTGATCTCATCCAGTTTTGTGTTACTACCAGAATGATGAGGACAATATTCTTGTACACCCCAGTCATGTGTTGTGGTCGATGTATTTTTCACTATGACAGAGTCCTCTGTAAGCTTATCTCCTTGGAGATGCACACTATCCTGCAATATAATAGGAGGATATGGCTCCTTCCCTTATTAGTCTACCAAATTCATCAACATTCAACCATTTTTTCTCATGCTCCTTAGGCCTGCACCTGCCTTTATATTATCAACTTCTATAATATTGTTGTTTTCTTGTGGACCAAATTCATAAAATATTTTGAAAGATTCACTACCCTCACTTTTAACAGCATTTATTTTTGAGAGATGGCTTTCGTGATCCGTAAATTGTGAAAAAATATTTCTGTAAAAATCACATATGAAAAATATCATCGACGCGTTTTGAACATAATATTAATTTCCATACCACTTATAATAATACTACTTCCCCCTCTATCAACAACTTCACTATTTTCTATTTTTTGATTATTTTTAGAAACTCCCACAATAATTTCATAGATGGAACCCATATATCTCACGTCGAATGAATCTTCCATAAAATAATCGCTTACCTGCAATGCATTGAATTCACCAGATGGTTTTTTGCTAGAGGCAAAGGATGTGTTCCCTTCCTTGTCAATGTTTGTAAGACATGTTTGTTGAAGCTCTTCATCCAAATTATGATCGAGCTGGGCTCAAAAATACAACAAGAATTTCGTCATCCATCTGTGGAAACTTTTTCTGTGAAGATGGACCTACGCTAAGATATTATGTAGATGGGTCCATTGTAAATTTGCTAACACATTTACAAGGTGGAATGGATATGGATTACATCTTTTACACAAATTCCATCAACCATCAAAACTTTGTTGAAACTCGTTTGGAAAATATTGAAAATGATTCATGTATTTTATGTAAGGTACCTCAGATTCCTTTCAAAAGTAATTTGGGGAGTATTGTACTGGACTTAAACCTTGAATGAAAGCCCTCTCAAATATCTGTCTTATTCGTTTATCATGTAGAATTGAGTATTCAAAAAAAGCATCCTCTGTAACATTTTTCCAAACTCATCTGGTGAATATTGGACTGACCTAAGGTCTTGTATAGAAGACCCCTTGAATTCAAATACATGACACATGTCACACTCCTCCCATGTTTGTGTATGATCCTATTAGAGATTTTTCTGCCTCTTACAAAGAAATATCTAACTGTGTACATTGATAAGTAGGCTCAGATGGAAAAAATTTACCTACAGGATTCTTATCTTCTTCTTGTCTCTTCAATTCTAACTTAAATTTTAGTTTTATCCACTAAATTACTCAAACATAATCCAAGCATCACTTCCAGGCTCTCCACCAAAAAAAAATGAAAACTTTGGATTGAAAACTTATTTATTTGGGGCGATATTCTCAAAATTCGGTGCACTCTTAAGAACAACCTATGATAAAAGTTCGATATTGTGAACCAATTTTCGTCACTAGGTTTTAGTGGTTAGCTTGCTAGGATTTGGCTAAAAAATAGTGGAGAACTCTTTTAAATATATGGGAACAATGAAAATTCCTGCATTATCCACATGGTGGAGATAGTTACCCAAAAAAATAATAACATATCTTATAGGCCCATTCCCTAGGTCCTCAAAAATCCACATAAATTTCCTCACGCCGTCTATTGCAATTTCCAAATTAATCTTCGCAGTTTCCATATGGGGAGTTTTGAAAACAATTTTCAAAATAACTCATGCTTTGAAGTGACTTCTGGTATCTCCATAAAAATTAGGGGAATTTTGAATTCTAAAATGGGATTCCTAAGGAAATTATAAAATAATATTGGAAATAATAAAACAAAATTTGATTACATCATCAAATTTTAGAGGGAAAAAAAAAACTACTTTTTCAACTCATATTTTCTACTTATCTCCCAAAGTGTTTACCCAAATTTTGAGCAGGAGTACTTGTTGGATGAAAAATTTAATTAATAATCATAGGAGTACCCATGTTGCATACTTTTAATGGGTCCTGCTACACGAAAAATGAGAAATACATGAAAAACGTGATCGCAATCACATCTTTTTATGTATTTCTAATTTTTCATGTAGGAGGGTCCATCAAAAGTATGCAACATGGGTATTCATTAGATGAGGAATTAAATTTTGCATCCAACGAGTACTCCCTCTCGAAATTTTAGTAAACAAATTGAGAGATAAGTTGAAAATACGAGTTGAAAAAGTAGTTTTATTATTTTATTATTTTATAATAGTTTTACCCTTTTACTTAAGAAATGGTGAATCATACCCCATGGTTGAAATCATCATCTTGAATTCTATTGGTTCTTATAAAGTTTATTTTTGTTGTAAATCTTTCTTAGGAGGCCTATTTTAGACCTCAAAATTCCCCTAATGCTTTTGTGGTTGGACATCCATCTCCAAAATAGTGACTCTACTTTTCTTCAAGCAAAATTTGTTTAGTAAACTAAACCTTTAGTGAAATGTGACTCTGTCTCCCTTTTTCCCTTGATGTAGGACACCAAGTCTACAAGGATAATAAGAAATCGACGTGATCATAAGTATAGGTAATAAATCCTTTGTTATGTGCATACGCCATCCATATAGTGGAGTTTGAAATATTTGTCTTGTAAGAATTTGTTAGATATATCCCACCTCTATCACTTACAAATAATGAGAAGGATTATAGTTTTGAGTTTCACAGTAAATATTGTCTTATTGAACAATATTTAAGCCCTTGGTGGGCTCCCCCTATTGCATAGGTGTTGGTTTTCATTGACCTACCCATTTCACAACAATGATAAAACAAATAGGCTACATTATCACCATGGCACATTATATATAAACGTGATTTGAGAAAATGATATCCCACATTTATTAAAGGATCTATATTTTAAGAATCTATATAGGTCCATATTGTAACAGATCCTTAACTTGTTGAGTCCTTGCATAACCCTTTGTGGGTGAGTTAACATGGGTCCTCAACTAAAAGAGGAGCTTCTCTATATAGATTAGTGAAATTAGCACATGGAAACAATGCTCATGAAAAAAAAATTCCCTTCTATAACCCTTTGTGGGTTCCTTCCTTGATGCCTTCGGTGAAGTGAGCTAGCAACTTCCATAACCTTTCATGTGTTCCTTGATGCCTTGGTGAAGTGAGCTAGCCTGAACTAAAATAGGAACTTTCTCTATATAAATTAGCGTGAGGCAACAATGCTCATGAAAACAATTTTCTATATTAAATTTCTATATTTCTATTAAAAGATAATTGCTCGTGATATTAAATTTCTATATTTCTATCAAGAAGGGTTCCTTCCTTGATGCCTTCAGTGAAGTGAGCTAGCGTCTTCCATAACCCTTCGTGGGTTCCTTGATGCCTTGGTGAAGTGAGCTAGCCTGAACTAAAATAGGAACTTCTCTATATAAATTAGCAGGAGGCAACAATGCTCATGAAAACAATTTTCTATATTAAATTTCTATATTTCTATGAAAAAAATTTGCTTGTGATATTAAATTTATATATTTCTATGAAAAAACAATTGCTCATGAAAAAGTTGTCTTTAATATTTCCTAAAACGTTGTCTTTGATATTTCCTTCGAATTTTTAGATACAACAAAAGAAAAACCAATATTGCCCACGAAGTTTTAGATACAACAAAACCATGAGGCAACAATGCTCATGAAAACAATTTTCTATATTAAATTTCGATATTGATATGAAAAGACAATTGCTCGTGAAAAGGTTGTCTTTGATATTGCCTTCAAGGTTTTAGATACAAAAAAAACTAAACCAATATTTCCCACGAAGTTTTAGATACAACAAAAACAAAGGATTTTTCTCACGAAAACCAATACGATAATTGATTACAAGTTATGCATGAACAATGAAAATTTCTATATTTCTATAATTGATTACAAGTTATGAATGAACAATGAAAATTTCTATATTTCTATAATTGATTACAATTTTCTATATTTAATTTCTATATTTATATGAAAACAATTTCTCATGAAAACGTTGTCTTTGATATTGCCTTCGAAGTTTTAGATACAACAAAAACAAAGCCAATATTTCCCACAAAGTTTTAGATACAACAAAACCAAAGGAAGTTTTACATACAACAAAACCAAAGGATTTTTCTCAAGACAACCAATATGATAATTGATTAGAATTTATGCATGAACAATGCAAATTTCTATATTTCTATAATTGATTACAAGCTATGGATGAACAATGAAAATTTATATATTTCTATGAAAAAAATTTCTCATGAAAATGTAGGCCTTGATATTACCTTCGAATTTTTAGATAGAACAAAACCAAAACCAATATTTCCTTCGAAGTTTTAGATACAACAGAAAAAAATGAATTTTTCTCAAGACAACCAATATGATAACTAATTACAAGTTATGCATGAACAATGTAATACCCCTTTATATTGATGTAAATATTCTTTAATTAGAATGAACTATTTTTTGTAAAGGCAAGAAAGCCATAATAGAATCTTAGGAGTAACTATGATGATGTCATAAATAAAAATACACTAGAATATTTACTTGGAAAAGAAGATTTGAGTTAATGAGATCATTATTCTAATCTGGAATCCAATGTGGATGGGTAGAATTGAACAAGAATTCCCTTAATCTAATCCTATAATTTCCTAGGGGTTGTTTGTTAAGATTTAAATGGATTGGAAGAGAAAAATATATTAAATCACTTTGTGTGGAAAGAACACTAAGTAATGGTGAATAAAGCGTCACAGGAGAAAAAGGTGGGCTTTAACAAAAACGAAAGATTTTTTTCTGAAAAAATAAAGAAAAATCCCAGGCTAGGGGTTTACAGGCCCCAGAAAGTGGGATGTTGCTAAGGAAAGTATTCTAGGGAAGAAATACATAAAATAACTTGACCAAGAATCACAAGGGTTTGTTTATTATGGAAAAGAAATATAGATCTCATCTAGGGGAGAACCAGAGGATATGATTCATGGTTAGGTGGAAATTTGTTCTTTCCAGGTGGATCTAGTTGATCACAGTCATAATTCCAGTAGATGATCATTTAACATTTCAATTTTTTTTATAAAAGTTATTGATGTGAAGGTTATTTTGCGCTACGAGTATTTCAAATTTTAGTTTGTTATACAATTATTTGATATGAAGGTTATTCTTCACTCTTATTTCTATGCAAAAAAATATTTCTTAAGTCTAACTATGTCTACATGAAATATGTTGTTATTGAAACATGGATGAAAGCTACCTGAATTTTGAAATTTAAATTCAAGATTAGATAATATTGCAGTGGATTTTAGAAATTATGATTAAAATAATTCTTGAAGTTACTTGGTTACAGAAAAAACGTATAGCATGTGTATATAAGTTGTACCTGGAAATTATGCTCTCATATTTGACTGAGATTGTTTGAATAACTTAAGGAAAAATTAATATGGTATTATGTTAATGAGTGGTTATATACAATCTAAATATATACATGTTATAATTAAGCCCTCTCTAATGGTGGAATGTTTAGAATATAACCATATACTACAGAGTAAACAAAATAAAATTAGGGTATTTGTACCTACACGAAGACCAAAAGTACTCATGTATTCGATACTAGGAGGAATAGGTGCTAGTATACAGAAGGAGTGAAACATTTCTAGTGTACGAGAGAAGAATCACTATCATTTAATTGGTTATTGAATTTATATGCAGGTATGAAGAGACAAGCATCGTAGTGTTTGATTTGAATAAAAAAAATTACTTCCTTTAGTTCTACTATGAAACCAAAACTATAATTGGAGAAAGATTCAGGATCTGGAGGATCAATTTAGGAGACCATAGAGAGGTTTTGGTAATATGCCTACAAGCTAGTAAAAAGATAAATGTAATTCCTATAAAAACGAACTAATTGTAACATCAGTGTGAACTTATTAACTAAATAATGGACTATGACTAACAACCATGTAAACCACATCTGTGCAGAATATGTGCCTATTCCAAACATGGAAAGGGAGAAGAAAACTAGAGACAATTGAATTTTTTAATCAAATATAATCTAGTTAAGGAAAAAAACTATGAAGCATAGGTTCCAGATGGAACCAGCTATCAAGTGAATAATATAATCTGTGGAAAAAGTATACGAATAAATAGTCAGTTATGAAAATATGGATTTAGATGATGGAAGATGCTTTGTTGTTTACGTTACACGGGTTTATTTTATACTAAGGTTAGAGTCAAATGTAGGGACTTCTAATATAAATACATTCTATATTTACAAGAAAGTAAGTCAACAATTGCCATAACTATAATAAATATAATAGTCATTTATAGTTTCAAGTAGAGAGGCCAACATTTATAAATTATTAAAACATAATTCTAGATGACATACAACAAAATTAGAGCTATCGTAACAATACTGGAGTTTCACTAGTACATTTGTTCAAAATTCTGACACTTTAGTTCTTACACTTTTGTCGTATTGTAGGAAATTTCCCCATTTTTTCTCAATTTTTTAAATCCCACCAACAACCATCGTTATAGCGACGTTTAGGGATATCATCGATATTGCGACATTTAGGAACTTCATTGGAAGAGAAAAATTTTTGGACACAATGTCAGAAATGCGACGTTTCTAAGATAAGTGCAATGGTATTGGAGATAAATGTCGGTATTGCGACAGTCGTAATATTGTCAGTATTGCGACGTTGGGACACAATGTCGGAAATGCAACTTTTCTAAGACAAGTGCAATCGTATTGGGGATAAACTTCGGTATTGTGATGGTCATAATACTGTCGGCATTGCAACGTTATGAGATATGTTTTGGTAGTGCGATGGTTTGTAGATCTCCACCGTTGGTAGTTTGGAAATCGACGGTTGAGATGGTGGGTAGGACTTCACTTGGTAATCCCTTCAAAGTCTAGGTTAGTCAGCCTTGGTCAAATTTTCTCTGAGCTTGAGAAGTTAGACTACCACTCTAAGGTTTCCATAAATGTAAGAATATTTGGGTTTTGTTTCCAGGATTCTAGCTCGAGCTATGGTCAAAGGAGGTACTTATCAAGGTGGAAAACTGATTGGGTAGGTTCATTTACCTGGATGAAGATTTTTTTTTTATGGAAGATAAACATATGGAATGGGTTTTGGTTGAGAGGGAAATTTCTGAAGGATTACCAGGGTTTCTAAAGATTATTTAGGATGATAAGGAGAACATATATCCACTAGACTACCGAAATACTCCCTTTGGATGTATAAATTGAAGGAATCTAGGCCATCTAGACAATACTTGTGACGCTCCTTTGCATTGAGGTCTTTGTATCCATAACCATCAAAAAACATGACAAGGCGAGCTTAGCAACTGATTCCTAATAAAATTTTGCCGGTTTCAAAAGAAAGGCCAAAATCTTCCTTGAAGGAGGTAAAGGAGTTAGTTTCAGCAAGTTGAAAAACCTACATATGAGCTCTAAGTTTTCAAGGGAAAGGGAACCTTTGGCAGATGACACTACTCAAGGCTATACTAAAGGATAAATATCTAAGGATGAGGCTGATGTTGTCACTGAAAAGGATGATGATAAAGTGGTGGAATACATCTCGTCAATTTGATCGCCTGAAGGTTCTCTTGGGCCTAAACACTCTCGCGATATGGTTCAAGCCGGTCGGTCTCTCTTCAAATCCAAACTCTTTTATTCAAAATCTATCTATTGAAAATTCCTTACCTATGGATCAGATATAATTGAATGCACTTAATTCTATAACCATTTTCTCTCTTTCTCTTCTAGTAGACACTATTTTCCACAAAACTGAGCAGTATATTCCCTGAAACCTATAACATCCTCTAAATTTCTAGAAAACCTTAAAAAGCCAAATAAACATTTTTCGTGTATCAATCTGGCTCTAAAAAATATTGGATTCCCTTCGAATTTCGTATTCAAATTTGGTTTTATTGATTCAAAAGAAGAGAACTCTAGTGCATCAATCTCCCTTATGAACTTGGGAACCCCTGTAACCTATGCACCAATGCTCTCATATAAATATTAAATTAATATTTCCCCTATTTCCACATTTTGAGGGACTAATCTAGTGTATAACTCTCATACATAACCTAGTTACTCCTTTCAAAAACTCACTATGTTAGGTCGCTATATTACTAGTATAGTCCCTTATTGTTGTTAGTGTAACCCCCATTTTGTTATTATTGTGCCCTTAGATTATTATTGTTAGATCGGCCAGGATTACATTGTGGCCCACTAGGATTACATTATGGCCCCATGGACTCCTATATATAGAAAGGAGGTTTTCTAAATTGTATCATCCAAGAATTGTTCATTTATGTAATGTATTGGAGGTTTCCCCTTCAAATTGGCTTATTTATAAGGCGTTTATATCTCTTTTCTTCTATTTTTGGAGCTGGTTACACAACATTTGGTATCAGAGCTTTGGATTCTAGGGTTTCACTGCTCCAAATAGGTCATCGTGGCATTTTCTCTATAAATTTGTTTCTACGAAGATTCAGAAGCTGAAAATTTTAGGGTTTGAAGCCGTAATCCTGAGGAATATCTTCAAAAAATTTCAGAGTTTGGTTCACAATATTTTTGGAGATATGATCTGTGGACGTTAGGTATTTTTTCAGGCTCCTAAATAGGTCATCGTGGCATTTGTGCTATAACTGTTTTTCTGCGAAGGTTCAGAATCTGAAATTTTTAGGGTACAAAGCCAAAATCCTAAGGAAACGCATAAAAAAATTTCAGATCTTGGTTCGCAATATTGTCGGAGATATGATATGTGGAATGTAGTGATTTTTCAAGCTCCAGAATTTCATCTCAAAGAGGTGATCGTGGAAAAATCTTCATAACTCTCTCTCTAAGCATCGGATTGGAGTACCGTAAAAAGTGGTTGCAACTAAACGGATTTTAGTTTATTTTCTATAAATTTCAGAGCCAAAGGATGAAAAAGTGACACGTGGCAAGTCATACAAGTTCATTCTACTGAACCAATCCATAATTATGTCATTTGGGGATATTAGACACAACTTTGTCTTGGATAATTCAAATCAGGTCACACCTAAGGCATTCGAAAGATAATTCAGAGGGCTATGTTGGAACTGAAACTAAAATATTGAAGTGCTACAATCACAAATATAATCCAATTTCAATATCGAGCTCCTCAAAAGCAAGAAAAATGTGTGTATTTTTTTTTTTCCAAATTGCATAAGTCTTGTTTGAAGAATCAATTTGAATTGATTCCAAGGGCATATTGTAGAATAGATATCAGTATTGGGTTCTAAAATATGCCCCATAAAAATAATTCAACACCCATTAAGCCTTCAGAAGGCTCTACTATGACTCATGAAGATGAAGAATTGCAACATGATCTATCAAAATTACAACAGCAAGTGCAACAAATTTCACTCTCACAAAGAGCAACAAAAAATGAAATGGAAGTTTTGAAGAAAGGTGTGGAAGCGAAGATGGATAGTTTGAAGAAAGGCGTGGAAGCTAAGATGGATGGCATGGAAGCTAAGATGGATGACATGAAAGAAAACATGGAAAACAACATGGAAAACATGAAGAATGATCTAAAAGTGGACATCGAAGGTTTGACAAATTTGATAAAAGAAATGTTTCCTAATGGTGAAAAGATAGTAGAAGAACCTCATGATGAGAACAAAATAAATGTTAATCGTGATTTCATAAACTCTAATGTTGGTGGGAAGAACCACCATATTCCAAAAATGGATATGAGGAAGTTTAATGGAAAGGATCCTATAACATGGATACTACAGATGGAGCAATATTTTGATCTCCATAATGTGCAAAACACACAAAAGGTACGCATTGCAACTTTACATTTAGAACAAAATACATTTGTATGGTATCGATGGCTTTGCTCCGTAAAAAAATTGTCACTTGGTCAATTTTTACGGAGGAAATGATAGCACATTATGAGGATACAAAGAGCAACACCTTCTTTAGCCAATTGATAAATCTCAAACAAAAGGGTTTAGTGGGGCGGCACATTGAGGACTTCCAAAAATTGAATATAAGGGTAACTGATATTCCAGAGGAACACAGGATTGATCTCTTCATAGGCACTTTAAAGGATAACATCCAACATGAAGTTCGCGTTTTGGAACCTGATTCATTGGAGAAGGCATTAAGGTTGGCAAGAAAAGTTGAATGTAAAATTATGGCGACAAGGAAGCCTACCACTCAATTCTATAAAGAAGGAAGTGTTGCTACGCCTAGATTTCCACAACCTACAAGGTTGACACCACAACAATTGGAAGAAAAAAGAGAAAAAGGGCTTTGTTATAGTTGTGATAGAAAATACACTAAAGGTCATAAGTGTGCTGAGAAGAAATTATTTTACATAGATTGTGAAGAGGAAGAAGAAAATGAACAAGAAGAGGATATACACCAGGAACCAACCCTAGAAGAGGAAGAAATGAATACGACCATATCGTGTAATGCACTGGCAGGAATTACCACTCCTCAAACTCAATATACAAGGACAAATCAAGAAGAAAAAGGTAATAGTGTTGATTGATTCAGGTAGCACCCATAATTTTATTCATTGTAAGGTAGCCAAGGAATTAAATTGTTTCCTATACCCAGCACCGGAATGTCAAGTGATGGTTGCAAATGGAGGAACTATAAATTTCTCTGGAAAATGCCATAATATCAAGCTAACCATGGGGGAATATGTATTGACTAGTCTAATGCTTTCCATTCCTATGGGAGGTGATGATGTTGTACTAGGAGTACAATGGTTACAATCTTTGGGGACGGTAGCTTTTAATTTTCAAGAACTTTTCTTGAAATTTTTTTCAGAAGGAAAGGAAGTCGAATTACGGGGTATTGAAGGGAAGCAGGGAAGGATAATAAGCTCTAATGTCATGACAAAGCTTCTAAAGAAAGAACAACGAGGCGTAATTGCACAATTATGCTCACTAGAAGTTCCGACATCAAAATCATCTATTTCTGCAGATCTCCAACAAGTCTTGGACAATCATTCCAAGGTGTTTGAAACTCCCAAAGGACTCCCACATATTTGTGATCATGATCATGCTATTCATTTGATTCCAGGAAGTGTTCCTCCAAACATCAGGCCTTATAGATATCCTTACTTCCAAAAGAGAAAAAATGAACGTATGATTGCAGAAATGTTAGAGGCGGGTATAATTCAACCTAGTCAAAATTATTTCTCTGCTCCTATAGTATTGGTACACAAGAAGGATGGATCATGGCGAATGTTTTCGGATTATAGGGAGCTCAATAAGCTCACCATTAAAGACACATTTCCCATTCCTGTGATTGATGAATTATTGGATGAATTACATGGAGAAATTTATTTTACCAAGTTGGTCTTCGTTCAGGATATCATCAAATTAGAATAAAGACTGAAGATATTCCAAAAACAACATTTCGAACTCATGAAGATCATTATGAATTTTTGGTCATGCCTTTTGGCCTTACCAATGCACCTTCTACATTTCAAGGGTTGATGAATTCCATTTTCAAACCCTTCCTCAGAAAATTTGTGCTAGTATTTTTTGATGATATACTAATCTACAACAGGTCTTGGAAGGATTGTGTTGAACATGTTGACAGGGTGCTCAAACTATTGTAGGAGAAACAATTACATGAAAAAAAATCCAAAAGTTTCTTTGGAGTAGAAGAGGTGGAATATCTGGGTCATATTGTATCTCACGAGGGTGTTAAAGTAGACCCTAAAAAAATTAAATCCATTAAGGAATGGAAAGTCCCCACAACCATAAAGCAGTTGTGAGGATTTCTCAGGTTAACAGGGTATTATCGCAAGTTTGTTAAGAATTTTGGGAGAATAGCAGCACCTATAACAACATTATTGAGGAAAGATGCATTTTCATGGACTCCTGAAGCAACTAAGGCCTTTCAACATCTTATAGAGGCAATGTGCCTAGCACCGGTCTTAGCTACGCCAGACTTCACAAAAACCTTTATTGTGGAATGTGATACCTTAGGAAATGGAATTGGTGCTGTTTTAATGCAGGAAGGAAGACCCATTTCTTTTGAAAGTCATCCAATCAAATGAAAGTGTTTACAGAAACCTATTTATGAGAAGGAAATGTTGGCAATACTGCATGCACTAAAGAAATGGCAAACTTACCTAATGGGAAGACACTTCAAGGTAAAAACTGATTATGATAGTCTTAAACACTTTTTGGAGAAAATACTATCTTCAGAAGAGTAGCAAAAATGGGTCACAAAGATGTTGGGTTATGAATTTGAAATAATCTACAAAAAAGGAAAGCTTAATGTTATTGCAGATGCACTATCAAGAAAGAATGAAGAGGTGGAAGCATTGCTTTGTGCCATTTCTATTATCCAACCAGATTCGATAACTGAAGCAAGAGATGAATGGAAGAAGGGCAAAGATGTATGTACACTCATTCGAAAGTTTCAGCAAGATCCTAGTATATCTGATACATTTAGTTGGAAAAATGATTCCTTATGGTACAAAGATCGCTTATATCTTTGTAAGAATTCCCAACTAAAACAAAAGATTCTTCTGGAATTGCACACTTCTCCTTTAGGAGGACACTCAGGATTTTTAAAAAATTACCATAGGGTGAAGAAAGAATTTTTTTGGGATGGCCTTAAATATGATATTCAAAATTTTGTGGTGGAATGTTTGGTTTTCCAGCAAAATAAAGTGGAAACAATAAGACCCTGAGACTTCTACAACCTTTATCCATTGCAAGTCAATGTTGGGAGGAGATTTCAATGGATTTTATCAGAGGTTTACCTAAGTCTGAGGGAAAGAGTGTCATCATGGTGGTAGTTGATAGACTTACCAAGTATGCACACTTTTGTGCATTATCTCATCCATTTAAAGCAATTATAGTTGCTACTACATTTATGGAAAAAATTCAAAAGCTACATGGAAGCCCAAGGGTTATTGCGAGTGACAGAGATCCCATTTTTACTGGAAATTTTTGGACGAAGTTATTTTCTTGTTTGGGTACTCAATTAGCTCATAGATCATCTTATCATCCTCAATTTGATGGTCAAACTGAGATAGTAAATAATTTTTTGGAAGGATATCTTCGTTGTTTTGTATCTGATAAAAAAACACAATGGGTAAAGTGGTTACCTCTCGCTGAATGGTGGTATAACATTTCCTTCCATACTGCAGCAAAAATGACCCCATTGATGGCACTTTATGGATATCATTCACCATCCATCCTATCATATTTAAGGGAAAATTTGAAGGTTGAAGCAGTGGAAGATCACATCGAGCATTGGCAAGAAGTTCTCCAGCCCTTAAAGGATAACCTGAATTTGGCACAAAATCGAATGAAACAACAGACAGATCAACATCGCATTGAGAGAAGTTTTGATGTAGGAGATTGGGTAATTTTACGGCTACAACCATACAAACAAATGTCCCTCAAGCAAGGTAAGAAGGATAATAAATTTTTTCCAAAGTACTATGGTGCTTACAAGGTGTTGTAAAAGATTGGTGCTATGGCATACAAATTGGAGCTTCTTGCTTCTTCGCGAGTACATCCATTTTTCCATGTTTCATGCTGAAAGAAGGTTATAGGTGAAAATATTCCAGTTCAAACAATATTGAAAGAACTTGATGAGGAAGGAAAAATCATATTGGAACCTGAAGCGGTCACGGAAACAAGAACTTGACAACTACGGAATCGATAGATTTCAAAGTATCTCATCAAGTGGAAGAACTTACCCACAGAAGATTCTACATGGGAGGATGAGAATTTTATATAGAAGCACCCAGAGCTACTCAAGCGTTGAGGACAACACTTTTTTGAAGGAGAGGGGCATGTTAGGTCCCTATATTACTAGTATAGTCCCTTATTTTTGTTAGTGTAACCCCCTTATTGTTATTATTGTGCCCTTGTAACCCCCATTTTGTTATTATTGTGTCGTTGAACTATTATTGTTAGGTTAGCTAGGACTACATTGTGGCCCACTAGGATTACATTATGGCCCCATGGACTCCTATATATAGAAAGGAGGTTTTGTAAATTATATCATCCAAGAATTTTTCATTTATGTAATGTATTGGAGGTTTCCCCCTCGAAGTGGCTTATTTATAAGGCGTTGATATATCTTTTCTTCTATTTTTGGAGTTGGTTACACAACACACTATCATAAAGAGAAAGAACAACAAAAATAAATGGCAAGAGAAGGAAATCATCCTTAGCCTATCCAGGGTGGAATCAACCTCTCTCTACCTGATGATTTATATCTTAATTCAATGGAGCTTAGAGAAAAAACACCCATTGTCTCTCCTAAATAATGATAATTTTGTCTCTCAACATTTGAGGGGTTTGGGTTCCCTCCAAATTTTCCTCCCTAAAAATAGTTATCAACACCCATGGCCCCTTTAGCATTTATCTTCATGAAGCCATGGTATCAGAAGGAAAAGCCAGAGTGTGCTTCCAAAATATTTTTTCAAGCTAGTATTTATGTGCTCTAGAATCAAATGGCTTGTCAGGTAGGCTAATCACTCTATGGGACCCAAAATATTCATCACTCCTGACTTTTTCCTCCTCATTGGGTATCATTCTAGAAGGATCAATAAGAGGATTCCCTTGCCCATAAAATTAATCAATTCTTATGGACCATACAATGACATACAAAATTTTTGAGACTCGATACAAGCCAATGACCTTCTCTTAGATCAAGCCCTCATCATGATAGGATACTTTAATTTACTATATATGTAGGAGAGACTTGCGGTCTTTGAGCTAGACCAGATCCTCTCAGCTCCTACTTTCCATGAATGTTGTAGAACCATTAAATCTGTGACATGGCTCCCTTCCCATTGATCCCTACCTACATAAATGCTAGGAGTAGTCCGGAGGGATAGCC